>MU858155.1:22259-124806 GCA_033297075.1 Rhypophila decipiens
TGGCATTGGTTAAAAAACAAAAAAAAGTATACGGGGGGTTTTGGTGTTTGGCGACTATTAAAATAACAACAAATGGAGTTTTTTCCTTGCCTGTTTTTGGTAATGAGCCCCCCCCCCCCCCCCCCCACGCCGACTCCTGAAAATTGGGGACCTACATGTCGGCACTCACCGGAAATAACAGGTTTTGTCGAGGGACCAATTGAGGATAGATAGGTACCGTATTTGCGTATCTACTCAGAATGGAGAGAATCCTGCTAGAGCCAAGTTAGGCTTAGCTACTGACCGAAAGAGGCCAAGCGGACGGGAAAGATGGACCTACTCGGTTCATCACCCGCAATTCCTCGCGGCCGCTAGGTCTACTTAGCTCTAACAGGATTCTCTCCATTCTGAGTAGATACGGTATTCGGGGACCTGTCAATTTCGAATCGGCGGACTTGCCAAGTTGCAAGGAGCTTTTAAAATAAAATAAAAAGGGCAAGCACCGTCGGAAGGAGCAAAGGGGACCCGGGTGTGCTCATACGGCCTCGCATCAGTGGGTTGTTGGGCCGAACCGAAGACCGACCCTCCGCCGCCGGATCCGTTCTTGGCGCAGGTGTCAGCGGGCAATTGCCAGTTAGGTGGGAATTATCAGCCAATTACAGGGCCCCAACCGCCGCCGTGATGCTATTTAGGGGTCCAACAGTACCGATAATACGGATAAGCCACGCCAAAATTGACAACGGTGCCGCAGCGGGAGGCGGGTTTTGTTTCATCTGCCGACGAGCGTCTCCCAAATTGCGGAAACAGTTCTACATCCTACCAACGATGAATTCTGACTTGTGCGAGGTATTCACTTCGAGACCCAACGACTTACTTGTACCCGCCGACAGACACAAGTACTCAAGATGGCGCATCTTTCTTTCTCACAGTCGGCCCTGTTTCAGGCCCCCTTTTCGAGCCATCACTAGAATAATATGAAGGCCTAATTGGAGCAGTGTTTTTTCCTACATCTCACATCATCAACTCTTTTGTGCACATACGCACCAAATCGCCGACTACTTCCTTGACACCGAGTGCGAGCTCCAGGTTCTCTCCCTGATACTGGACCTAAAAGACCATCGACCCGGCCATTTTGCCCACCAGTTCCTCTGACCAGCCAGCTCGCCAGCCAGCCATTCTTTGAAGCCCTCGCGAGAAGCTCAGTCTTGAAGATCTGACCTGAACATCCTCTCAGCCCGAGGCCATCTGGATCAGATCCATCAACCACAACAACAACAACTTCACCTCAAAGGCAACTCAAGATGTCGTCACGAGTGTATTACACCACCACAGCAGAAACAACAGTCACCTGTCCAGACTGTCTCCGCCGAATCCCCGAAGACCAATTCAACATTCACTCAAGAATCTGCCGTCCGTCGCGGGCGGATGAGCGGGATACCGTCGTCGTCTCATCTTCTCGAACGACCCGTGCCCAGAGCCCAGGTCCCTCGGCCGAAATGGTCACGACCTCCAAACGGACCGTTATCCAAGACCGCCCTGAGCCGCGAGAACGTGAACGGGTGGAATATTACACCGCCCGGGACAGCAATGGCGATGTCTACCGCTCAAGACGTCAACAACGGATGAGATCTGTTTCTCCTACTGGGAGTACAGTCTCTTATACCATTGAGTCTGATACTGTCACTGGTGGGCGAGACAGATCGCGCGGCAGGGTCAAGGAGGAAGTCACGGTCGACCACGTTGAGATCTCAGACCCCCGAGACAGGGACAGAGTAGAGTACTATGTTCGAGAACAGCGCGGTCGTGGACGATCTCGCTCTCGCAGTGTCGAGCGCCATGTAGAGCGCAGACGATCCGTCAGTTTCGCACCAGACCCGCCTCAAGAAACCACCACAACAGTTGTGCGTCGTCGGGCAAGGACGCCCTCCCCCGACGTCATCTACAAAGAGAAAAACACCATTGTCCGGACGCAATCTCCTGCTCCTCGCCCACCACCACCAGAGATTATCTACAAAGAAATCATTCGCTCGGTATCGCCGCCCCCGAAGCCCCAGCCTCAGCAAGTGATCATCTACAAAGAAATTTCTGCACCTGCTCCGCCGCCGCCAGCTCCACAGCCGATCGTGCTGAATCTAGTTGATCGGCGCTCTCGGTCTAGATCTCCTGCTTCTATAAGGCGATACAAGGTCCATGATGGATCATATCCGCATGTGCACACGCATATCAGTACGAGCAAGCCGAGAAGAAGTCGCAGTCGACATACCCACACTGTTCGACATTATCACGATGTGGTTGATCGCTTTGGTCACGTGGATCGCCATACCGTCGAGGATCGATATTACACCGACGCTGAAGTCGACCGCGACGACAGTGGATACGTCACCTGCGCATGCTATGATTCCGACGTTGGGTCGGTCGTCTCCGAGACAGAGACCAGAACAACCCGACTTGTCAAGACAAAAAGCAAGTCGAACTTGAAAACCAAGCTCACTACCACGGAAAAGTACGTCGACGTCGACGTAGACGAATCCGACTACTCGGAGATTTACGAGGGTGAGAGAGTATGTTGCCAGGGTACACGGTGGGAAGGGACGGGGTATACATGGCGCAAGAGCCGGCGTGGGAGGGGCTGGAAGAAGACGAAATGTCGGTGTGATTGTGTCGACTGTGATGGGGCCAGCTCGCATGTCAGCACTAGGTTGGTCAAGATTAGACGGATCGAGAGTAGGGGACGGGGTTTGAGCAGATCTAGGAGTCGGAGTCGGAGCAGGAGTAGAAGTCGCAGTGTGAGTATCAGTGAAAGGAGTACCAGTCGGAATCGGCATTCTGGTAGTTTGAGATTGTTGAGGTTGCCTTGGGGTCGTTGATTTCATTGAGTTGAACGTTGGGGATGGCTTTGGTCGTGTTGATGGGTGGGAATTGGCATCTTTTTTGTTACGACTTATGACTCGCTTTTATTTTCTTTCTGTTTTGCTTCTTCTCTCGGTGGCGAGGCTTTTATTCTCGGTAATTTAGTTTGCTATTACTTTCTTTTATTCTAATACGTTTGTCAAGCCATTCGCCTTTTGTGTCTGATATCTGCCTGGGCCCAGTGATGACTTTTTTCTTCTTTTGGGTAAAGGAACTTTGATTGGGATTGCAGCATTGCCTGAGAACTAACCGGAGCACCTTCACGGAGAAAACATCTGAATCAGAAGGAGTTACCACCACTTCTATAGAGCATGAAATCCATCATCGAATGGCGATGCACAACCTCTGTGAAAAATTCAGGATGGACATAGATATCATTGATGTTACTTGCAGCTCCAAAGTGCACGTTCGGTTTAACTAGGTAGCTCAGGACCTGCCTACCTTGGTCGTAATAAGGGTCAAAGGTAATGCAGGTTCTCTGTTCTCTACAGGGAAGAAGCTCCTGTTTGGCGTGATGGAGCGATGTGCGGCCCACCGACGTCAAATCGGGACATGCCAGTGAGATGCCCAAGTCAAGAGATGCAAAGTGAAGCTGTAGTAAGTGAGGTGATATCAGTTGTAAGTTGGTCGTTACGATGAAGCCGAACGAGGATACGACCTTTTTAGGTAGTGACCACCATATGATTCTTCGTCCCATTCGTCATTCTCGATGCGTAAATACTGGTCCGAGATCCTGATACCCAAGGTATTTGCATAAACGTCATATGCTGTAAGGTGACGTGATGATGTGAGGTAGAGGTTGGTGTGAGTCCAAATCCCTGAGGAAGCAACATTTGTCCAGAGTCCCAAAGGGGTTATAAGTCAAAATCAGGTAACGTACCATGGTGTACTGTACTGGGCGGTACTGTAACGGTGTGCTCTGGGCAGTTACATTCCGTGTCAGCTCAAGAACCCTGAAGATCAGGAGCTGATGTGCATTAGTGCCCGCTTAGGTTGGGTGGGTCCTCGCCTTGTTTGGGTTCAGCTCAGGGGTAGATTACTCGGGAGGGACAGCTCAGGTATGTACGTAGTATTACATTGAAAGGAATTTGGGTGCCATTTTGACTCGGGCTTTCCGGGGCGCAGCTTCGCATCCCTGGTGGTACTCTACAGTCAGAAAAGGCGAATCGTTGAATGAGTGTCACAACCAGCCGGGGTCGGCGTGTTGACATAATTACACCTGGCTGGAGATCGGCGGTAATTACAGACCTGGAAGCAAAAAACCTACCGAGCGCATCATTAGATCTGCAACTTGGTGGGCAGAACAGAATGACAAGAAAGTGGCCTTACGGAGCAGACATGGATGATAAAATCCTCCAAGAACAGAGGAAACAGTAAAGGAATTCTGCGCATGTAACCTTTTCCAGCTGGCCCTGTCCTGCGAGGATCGGACGAAGGATTACGCCAAGACCAACACCACCTCACAAATTAAGTCTTGTTCTTTTCTTTGCACGTTCGGACCTTCCAAATCTGAGCTGTATCACCAGTCTTCTACTGTGACTCCTTGATCGAGATAACGTCCGGGGTTGCTTCCATCCTCTCCTCCCTACTAGTACTTCGTAGGAGCCATCCTAATTCGGATATGGCAGACTATTCTACTGGTCTGTACTGAGAGGAGACGGTCTGAGGTCATTCAACACAACTAGGTGATGGATATGCTACCTTGGCTTATGGTTGTATGTACGTGTACAGACATCGGCGGGTTTCGCTTACTCCCGAGAATGTCTCACGACGATGGCAAGATTCGACCCGTACCTTGGCCATCCGACCTTACCGCATGGCTGATTCTTGTTTGTACCTCGTTACCAGCAGAATGGAGCTCTACTGGTAGCGGCTGCGTGGCTAGGAGCATGGTGGCATCTAATTACAACCTTATTCTTTTTGACAGCCCGCTACTACCCTGATCATCCCTTGCCAACACTCACTGGGCGCCTCGATGCGCTGGTATCCTTCGACTACTACTACCACCATGAGACGTCAGTCCAGCACCGAATTGGAATATTCACTTACGATGCCCTACCATGATTACGACAGCGCCGCACAACATCTCGATAGGGGAACAACAAGCAAATGAGTCCACGACAGTGCCATCACATTTTGACACCGTTACATGATCCCGAAGCATCGGAAGGATCGGGCTTCAGTGAAGCTCCCGAAAGGGGCAGGCAGACCACCATCCAGACCGACGATGCATCTGGCTGGTCAACGTTCAGATAGGTTGACAAGGCCAGGAAAAAAAGATGCATAAAGAGGCATCGTGATTCCCAAGTTCGACCTCTCATTTCCTCACCACACAACACTCAGCAGCCTCTCCACCACCAACTCAATCATCACTCCTTCAAAACAATCAACCACAACTTCCAGTCCTTCAAAGACAGACTCAACAACAATCAAAATGTTCTTCTCCAAGACCGCCGTGGCAACCGCCGTCCTCTCCCTCCTCCAGCTCTCCGCCGCCGCCCCGGCCGCCGAGAAGAAGGCCGAGGCCAAGGCCCAGAGCGGCGGCGAGATGTCCATCAAGGACTCGGGCTCCTTCACCTGGTACAACCCCAGCGTCGGCTACGGCGCCTGCGGCTGGATGAACAGCGACAACGACCTGGTCGCCGCCCTCAACAACGAGCAGTTCGACCCCCAGACCCCCAACGGGAACCCCAACCGCAACCCCCTCTGCGGCCGTCGCATCCGCGTCTGGTCCAACGGACGCTCCGTCGACGTCACCCTCGTCGACCGCTGCCCGCAGTGCAACTGGGGCGATCTCGACCTCTCCCCCGCTGCCTTCCGCGCCCTCGGCGACCAGAACGTTGGCCGTCTCTGGGGCGATTGGCAGTGGATCTAAGGGATTCACTGGTCCCTTAATCCCATCTTTCCTCCTTGAGGTCGCTTTGGTTTACCGGCCTATGCTAGGTCATTTAACAACAGTCGACAAAAAGACATGGAGGTGATGATAACTGTGGTTGCATTTGCATTTGCATTTCTTTTTTCTTCGATTCTGTGGATATATTAGAAGCTATTCGGTTCTTTCATGCGTTAGAAAACAGGACAAGCTGGAATTCATGTACATAGCATTACGAAAACCAACAATTCAGACTTGTTGGCCATCTCTTCCCTTTTCCTGTCATCCGAGTGATTCATTATGACTTCCATCTTTATCACGTTGACTTTTGATTAGCGATAACTTGGGTCGTAGTTGAAGTGCCGTGGTGGCTGCTTATATCATCCTTTGTGCGACTGTCGTGTTCTGCCATCGAGGTGGTTGCCCTTCTTGACTCCCCGAGCCTTCACTTCCGTCCGGAAGGTCCTCTACTGTGAGTCAGGTCGGATCAGGGGTCCCGAATCAAATCGTAGTGTTACCGCCAAGACACAAGTGAACCCAGGAGAAGTCGGAGGCTTACGGTGTCGGTGAAACTTTCGTGATCCGAAGCTGGCAGCTCAATACATGTAGGTAGCTTCCCAACATTTAACAGAGGCCAAAACAGGCGTGCGCTCACTGCTTCAGCTGCACCCATTTCACAGCCCCGGCACAATAAGCATTTCTCCGCGGAGCCGAAAACTTGGAGATCAAACTTTTGTTCAGGGACTGATCTTCCCCGGGGATACGGGTTGATCCAGCACCCTGGAACCAGGTGGCTGCCCGAGTCAAAGGTTGGACTTACCGTCAATTTGGAGGTTCCTGCCAGCATGGAATGACGCACATAGGGTCACACAACAGGATATGACGCCTGTTGCCCCGATCAAGAGTGCCAAAATTCCATTCCACGAGACATTGAGGGTCTCGCCCCGCTGCAGATGTCAAGCCTCAGCCCTACATGGCACATCAAAGTTGTATTTGGATGCAAGTAACCAATCATGGGCGCTCCTTCAGAAATGGACCATACAGTTGGTGGTTGCGAACACTACACCATCCGTCTCTTTAGAACTGGCGGTCAGTGACGTGGACGAGAAATGCCCATCAACATCCAACCAGGAGGGAGTCATGACACCGACCGTATCGGGAAGACCACGACCATCTGTTTTTCTCCACCTCATTGAACCATAAAACCGGACTTCCAAGCATTACCATGTTCCGGTCCCTGGTTCCATCGTTCCGGTTCCTAGCGGGTCTGTTACCCCGTGTGCGAGCAGGAAAGGACACCGCTGTTTTGGTTTCCTGGAGTCACAACATGCACATTCTCTTGGCTCTGGGGCATGCCAATGATGCCATGGCTGAAAATAAGCATTGGAAACCAAGATGTAAAGGGCAAACCTAGTGTTGTGGTTGTCAACTTCTCTGTAAAGCTCAATGTCGTCTTGTCCACCATCATCCGCTTCCCCCTTGTACTTCGGGACCTGAATCACCGGCAGAGCGGCTTACAACACCAACACTCACTTAACATACCATCATCATGAATCATTGGTTTAGTCCCTATGCGACGTGACATGATGGTATGGAAACAAAAATCAGTATGCATGGTTTGAAATTGAATTCTGGACCCAGTCAACGCCTACACAGATGCTCATATAGAAGCTTACCCCGTTCGAGTTGTCAGCATTTACCCGAGAAGACCCCACTCAACCAAATACTACTAATTAACACGCACCGCCACACTCTTGGTTGTTGATAAAGATCTATTTACCTGCGTTGTCTCCCCGGACTGACATTCCTTTCTCATATACCACACGTCTTGTGTTGAAGCCTGTCTCGAGTGAAGTTCCTTGTTTTCTCCCTACCAAAAAGTCTTTATACCGATAAGCATAACGGCTAGTCCAGCGGTCTTCGATCCCCATCCAGGCTATCCCCAGATATTCAACCATCACCATAGAGTTCACCCGGGGTTTCACCAGCTCGTTATGAATAGAAACGTCTTATACCAAAGAAGTGAATTCAAGCTTTCCCACCAGTGATAGCACTCAATATGGTGGCGATAAACTGTCAGTTATCACTCAATAACCCCTCATACGAGGCACAAAGGCGGCTCATGAGTCTAACACTATTATAATGTCGAAGACTACGCCATAATCCGGCAGATGCTGCCGCCGATGTTGCCGTACCCATACACGAGACAGGATCCATCATCGTCGCATCAGGCCCACGGGCCGACCAGAGCTGATGGTGCGCAACTATCCCGATCGAGTACCGCATCGACAACTTCGACCGGCCGGAGTTTCTAAAAAAGTCTAACGATCAAGAGACAATATTGCACCAAAGCAATGCTGATACCAGATACTATTGGTTCCCAAATTACGCAAACCTCCACACCAGGGCCATCTCGTCCTTTATATATACGTGTGGAGAGAACACTGGCAGGGAAAAGAAATATGGACATAGAGATAGAAATAAAAGGTACAGACAGCACGAGTCAGATGCTCACCAGGGGTGATCCACATCTATAACACCAATAATAAACAAGCCACGTTTCTGTTCAAAAAGAAGGTTTCCGACGGAGTGGCGCAGAGCCGGAACCCACCCCCTACCCACAAACACAAATGCCTGGCGGACCCTCATATCCACCCAAGGGCAAGAGCCAACATCAACAACCAGTAATCCTCTGTGGCGCAATTGGTTAGCGCGTCTGACTGTTAATCAGGAGGTTGGAAGTTCAAGCCTTCCCGGAGGAGTATTTATTTTATTTTTGCTCTACTTGACTTTTGCAACTTGTATTTTGACACTTATTTGTCTTTCTTTTGGACATTAATCACCAAGTCAAATAAGCGTTGTTCTTTGTCCCCGTTTTGGTGCCTTGCGAATCTTCAATGCTGGCAGGCGTTACAAGCTGTCAGTAGTGTCTCTCCTTTTCTTGTCTTTTATTCGGATAACCTCTGTTTTCGTCTTCCCTTTCCGTCTTCTTTTACTCCTTGTACGTTTGAACCATCTTCCCAACAACCTTCAAGCTCGGTTAATGAATTTACTCACGGACAAAGGCAATAAAGCTGGGAATATGACTATTAATGTTATAAAAAAGCAGGACGAGCCTGCCTAGAAAGGTAACTAATCCACCTGAGCAAATTCTCCTAGATCAGACAAATCTCTCTTAAGAATTACTGGTACCCCCCGTGCTGTCTTGTTTTAAATCGTGGAAGCGTTAGTCTCGCATTCATGATCCAGATGATTCCCCGGAGAAAGAAGCACAGAAGTGAAATACAACTAGAGCTCTTGTCGTGGAGAGCTGCTAAACAGGCGTCTGTTTTATCTTTGTCTCCCTTTGTCTATAAAGACGGACAAGCAACGACTCTACACCTGAGAGAAACTATAGTCTAGTTTTAACAGGTCCTCTCTTCTGTATTTGGCACGCTGATAACATCTGAACTTTGTAAAGAGGAACAGGGAGTCCATTACGCTACCCGAGAATCCATTTACCTAGTGAACTAACTCTGGCTTAAACATACGAGTAGGGTAAGCGGCTGGACAATCACCTACACGTGCAGCTACGTGGCGGAACTTACTAACGGCTACTGCGGCTCCGTTGTGAATGGGTGCGGCGCTGGAGACCTGTCTATCGCGCAGAACGGTGACTGGAATAGTCGATATCATCGGGAGGATAGCAAGGTTATTCAGCGTTTGGGGATGGAGCAAAGCTAGCAGAGTTGGGTTTGATATGGTGATCAAGTAGGCCAGGAGATGGATGCTATAATATACTAAGAAATGGTGACCAGTCTCCTGCCCTTGCTGTGATAATAGGCGGTAGATCTTGATGCTGAGCTGAGTGTCACCCCAGAAGAATTGAAAATCCCAAGAATATGCCCGGACCTAAATCTTTTCAGAAGAGGTCTTCTCCGTGCCAAAAAAAAAACGAAAGGTCCATGTCTCGTTCCCGGGCGCTCCAGTCCAAAACCATTTAGTCAGTGGCCCAAAGAGGCTCACTCGCATGTGGTGCTACAGACCCATTGTCAACTATCTCACCGCGGATAACAATAAACCGCCTAGCACTCGCTCTTCTCGCCCTCCCGGATGCAGCACGCTTGGAATCTGAGCCTGCGGGTTCTTGTCATGGAGTAGGTGTCGCAATCGGTATCCCCCCACTTGCCGCCGGCCTCGTCGCAGCATTTCTTGGACGCCTCGTTATCCTGGAGCTCGGCGAGCTGGGTAAAGCAGTAGCAGGTCATAGCGGGAGTGATGATGGCGGTAAGGTCAGCGACGAGCTTGAAGACAGTGGTTGTGAAGCGCACCTTGGTGGTTTTCTTGGTTGTAGTTTGTGGTGGGAGTGGACTCGGATGTTTTTTCGACTTCTAGTTGGTGAAGTTGTCAAGCTGAATATGCTTGTGAGCGTAGGAAGAGAGGTATTTATATCCACATTAAGACTGACAATGCGGCGGATTGTGCAAGATATGGCCGCGTGGACTGTTCAGCACTCAAGGCAGCAATTTCGGTACTGGAAAGGGAATATATGGACGGAGGTCTGATGCCTCGACAGAATCATAGTCATGACGTCGGCGGCGAGAGGTTCGGACGTAGACGGGAGGAAATCACAACTGCGCTTCTCCCCGGTCGTAGGATAGCTCGGACGATGAGGATGGCCGTTAACGGTCACCTAGACACCTACATATTATTGCGACGATCACTCTTGCATGCATCAATCTCTCCATCATTTAGTAAGCTACTTTACAGACGGCTGTACCACATGTGCCATAAACCGCTGCTTGTCCGATATCAAGTTGCTCACCCAAACAAGGTAGAAGATGCTGAAAAACCAAAACATATGCGTCGAGTCACTCAAGTTGATCTCATAAGCTCGTCCGTTCGTCTATGTTTCACGTCACTCCCGCCGCCCCTTTGCCTCACCGCCCTCAAACCTTGTCCCCCTGGGACTTTATCATTTCCAAATCATTCTCAACTTGCAAAGCAACCTAAAAACGGCCACAATGGAAAGGCCAGTAACTCTCTTTACAGTTCTAGCAAGGGACCATGTGTGACATCTTACCTGGGTCAGGCTGGGCGGCAGTGCTTCAGTGGGATATGAGAGCCGTCTAAGAGCAGATGGGTTTTTCGCCGCTGCGTGTGCAACAGTTTTGGAACTTGATTCTTTGGGATCTCGTCATGGAGAAGGTCTCGCAGAGAGGATACTTCCACTTGCCGCCGGCCTCGTTGCAGCATTTCAGGGTCGATTCGTTGTCGGCGCCGGCGTTGTTCACGCAGTAGCAGGCCATGGCGGGGGCGACTACGGCGGTCAAGACAGCGACGAGCTGGAAGACGGTGGTTGTGAAGCGCATGGCTCGTTTTGGTGGTTGTAGTGGAAGTAAGGAGTTTTTTTCGGTTGCCTATGAGGTTTGTTCTGGTGGACGTTGCCGAGTTGGTGTGGAAGTTGCGACTCAAAGCTTTTGATGGGAACTGGAAGGAGAGATATTTATCAACGGAGAGGACGGCCGGTGTGTCAGAACGACGAAGCACCGTCTTTGCTGACATTTTTCCATCTGAAGGCAACAATTTCATGGAATTCCCAGGTCGGAGATATGATGGGCTCATAAAATGATGTTTCTAGCTGTTCTAATATCCTGTCCCTTCACCGGTGACAGCTGTGTGGGGAAATGATCGGGCGGATGACGAGTACGGAAATGACGAGTGACTTCCTTCCTGCCATCTGACTCTCAGACAGTGAGTAGCTACCTGGTAGTTGAAGCACATGAATCATAATCTCTTATTGTTCGACCTAAAGCCTACAACCAACAACACGGATCACGCCAGACAAGCAAAGTAATAGACTGACGCACAGGTACTCATTTCATACGGTTTACGAAATCTTTCACAATATTCTTTAGTATAACTGTAAATACAACTCCATGTTATAATCAAATCCATCACCCTCACCAGCATCAATCGTCGAGGTAATCATTATCGAAATTCTCTCCGTTGGTATAGTCATAGTCGTAGTCATGCTCGTCGTAATCCTCGCCCTCCTCTTTTACGCCTTACTCTTCATCGTCGTTATATCTTCTTCGCTTGGAATTAGGGCCATCATCCTTGGACCGTCGTCGCTTTATTATGACTTGGTCTCCCCACTCGTTAATCTCTCCTCCCGACTCGTCTCCGTCATATGCGTAACTTCGGCCCCGTGAGTGCCACTCACCGAGTAGTTTGCGTAGTCTGTGGCATTCATCCGAAGCCTGCTCGCCTCTATGTTTGTCCTCGTATTGGATAAGGAGGTTGAAGATCCAAATTACCACATTTGAGTTGTGTTCCCGCATAAGCCGAGGATCCGCCCCGTAATCCATCATTTTCATTGTGATCTCCCAGGAATCTTTTGATTCCCGAATATCGGCATTTTCAACGAGTCTGTCTAGCCATGCTTCCCAAATGGTCTTGACATCCTCCTCCCAGAAATTCGTCGAGACTTGTTGCATAGGATGATAGCCTTGGTCCAGAAGAAATGAGGCGGTCCTACTCGAGGGCGGGACTGAGGTGCCTGGGCGAGTTTCGATTGCATTTTGAGCTACCAGTGGCTGGATCAGAGCGAAAAATAAGAGAGGCTGACGGCCATTGTGTGAGCTGTGGCTCTCGTTATGGAGGTTGTGGTCGAGAAATTCAGCCATGCCGAGCTCCGCTGCAAATGTAAGCACGGAATGAGGTATTGAGGGTGAATTCGGCGACAAGAACAGAACATTGTGCTGGTAACGGTTGGGTCGCATCCACTTTTCTGCGAGGTCAAAAAGACGGCAAATATTCTTTGTCGTGGCCTCAGGAAAAGATAATTGATCAATCTGCCGAAAAAAGAATAGTGTCTGTTCTACGGCAAGGGGAAGGTGTTCGCCCCGGCACGTAAAGTGGACTAGGCCTGTGGACATGGCAGCCAGAACTGATTCTGGGTCGAACCCGCCCTTAGTGGCCAGTTGTAAAGCGTTAAGCGTCTCCCAGAGAGTCGAGTCGTGAAGAAACTCAAACACGGTCCGATGCATGAATCGGACAATGGAATTGATCTTCTTCCTGGCCGGCTCTCTATCACTAATAGGGAGAGTTTCAAGTCCGAGTTCGTGTTGTGCACAAAATAGAGGGTCTACTGAGTCAAGAGTGACGAACTCAAGGAGACCTCCAGTTCGGCTTCGCACTCGTCCTTCAATCTTCTCACAAGCAATCTTCTTTTCTGATATACTCATGTGGCCGAACGACGCGCTCTCTGGACGAAACTTGGCGTGCTCCATGATGGATAGTGTCAAAGCTGGCATCTCATAGCGATGAAGGTCGTCGTCATGCCAAGGGGCAACCTGGCATCGTTCTGCAAGTTTCAATAATTTGGCGGTCTGCTCATGGTATCTTGTGGGGACCTTGTTGAGCATATGCTGAAACATATCGGCCAGTTCTCTTGGAAGCTCCTCCAATCTTTGCCCGAGTTCACAGAGGCTGTCGATGGAGTCGAAGCCATCCAGCAGCGAACGGCAAGCCAGGATGATCCAAAGAAAGACACCTCTAGCTCGGTCGGCAAGATCTTCCAATAGTCGTGCGCACCCGGCATCATCATCCTCTCGAAGCTCCTGCATATATTGATTGGCCCCGACCTCGCTCTCGACATAGTCCTGTATATCTGGTCTGTTTAAATCCTGCAGTCGGAGCTTTTTCAGCGTGGAAAATGCCGAAACGCAGGCTGGTTCTGGCCGGCTGGACACCACGACCTTGATATTGGGGCTTTGGCCTAATTCGAGTATTATTTGGATCGCAACTCTCAGATTCCCTTCAAACTCGTCTAAGCCATCGATAAAAAGGCATATTTTGATGCCATTTCAGCGAGAATAGTCGGGAGGGCAGTGAATGCGCCCTTCAGGTCGGCATCAGTTGGGGCCAGGTCGTGGAGATTCCTTTCATTGTTGACGTATACCTCTCTCCAAATTTCCGGGAAGAGCTTCGGTACTAGGAATTGGTGCTGCTCTATGATATGATAGAGCAGTGATCGAGAGAGGCCGCGGTGGCTCTTCTGCTCGTTGGAACCAAGCCCCCAGAAAAAGAAAGACCCAACGAGGAGAGAGTCCCCGCTGGCCTATCGTTCCAGAAGGTCCAGTGTTGTGGGGTGGTTGTGGACGTGCTTCATCAGCGTTGATTTCCCACTCCCGGCTTTGCCAGAAACCCAATAGACTCCATTGTCGCCTTTGAGCCACTTTGCGAGATTATCCCATTCCCCAGTATCGTGTGTGGAGTCGAGAACCCATGCCAGCGTCTTGAGATGGGCTGGTTCGATGGAATCCCGTCTTGCTTGTAGGGAGCGGAACCAAATGGCCTCGATGATTATCGATTCTGACTTCTGAATCAGTATTCTGTCCGCAACATCCGGCAGTGTTCTCGAGGTCTGATCTTGTCGGGCCGCATCTCGAGCCATACGAAGCTGGGCGAGTTCAGCTACCTGAGGCGACGTGTTTCCTGGGCTATCCTCGGGCACTGCAACCATATGAAAGACACGCCGGGATGAGTCTGTCATCAACTGATATATCTTTTGAGCGAGGCCATCGCCGAACTCCCTCATTGAAGATGGAACCCCGCGGTCCGGAACGATCTGGTTGAGTTTCGAGACAAAGTGGGCCAGGTCATTCACTAGCTTTTCGAATTTCTCCTTCTGTCCAACCACCCAAAGAAACTTGCGCTTCGTGCTTGTTGTACTTTGGGATAATTTTGTCCGAATACAAAGGCTCTGGAAGTCCTTTGTGAAACGCCGCATCATCGAGTTGCTGACTAGTACGTCCTCTGGAGGACCGGTAGCCGAGCCATCGCCCAGCAAGCCTTGAGGACTGTCTGGAGAAACATCGACACTTTTCAGCCTATACTTTCGCTGAAGCTCAGCGCCATCGGCCAGGAGATGTTTAATATTGGCGAGGATGCCCGAGACCAGCCTCAACGCGGTTTCGTCATTGAGGCGAGGGTCGTAGTCGGCTCCAAGATCCGAACCCGTTCTGCCCATTGAAGGAGAAGGGCCTTCTCAATGTCGAATTTGGACGCAAGAGTGCTGTAGTCACGACCAAAATCGCGTGCCGAGGAGAAGTATGCGAACAAGTCGAGACACCCTTTCAGGTTGCCGGCCAAGCCCAAGATGGCCAGGGACACGCCCACGGCCTCGGCCATGTTCGCACCACCACCTGATCCAACCCTTGGGAATTGAGATTGCCGTCGGAAGCACTGAATGAATGAAAAGCTCGTCAGATTGAGAGCACTCAAGCACTGATGAGGTTGTTCAAAGTGACGTTAAGTCGCCTGAGGACCCAGGTGTGGTCAGAAAATTTGAGCCCAACCACCACGTGCGACCGACTGTGCGACAGAGCATCCTGCATCAACGGGCGCCACTGGCCGGCCACGAGGCAGAATTCCACCCACATTCTACCAATCAGGAACTCGATACACAAAAATCAGCCAGAAGCAACATTTCCAATTCCCAAAAACGGTCTGGCAGTGCAGACGCTTCCATATTGTCGATAATCCCGTTACTGCGATGCCGCTACTACAGAGATACACATCAATCACCACTTTATTCAACTATGACCACAGATATGCAATAGGATGATATGTGAGGATGATTCAACAAGTACACAACCAAAGTCCCAAATCCCGCAGGATATAAAGTCGATTAGAGAGGCTTTGCCTTGTCCAGGTTCTTGGTCTCCACGGCCCACCCGTCAGACTTGGAACCTCCATCGACAAAGTACTTTTTGCCGTCCTCGCTGCCCTTGAAGAGAAAGTCGAGCCACAAGAGACCAGCCTTGCCAAACTTGCCGCCGTTTGTGTTGAAGAGATCACCGCCGTGGCCAAGAGGGAGGTTGCCCTTCCAGCTGATGGTGTCCTTGGGGAGGGCCTTGAAGTCACGCTCGCCCTAAAACACACACACATATTATCAGCAAACTGTACACAACATCCCCAAGAAGAAACGGGAAAAAGACTCACATTCGCATAAGCAACATCCCCGCTACCGCCCTGGAAATACCAAATCGGCTTGGTAAAAGTGCTCGCAGCAGTATAATTCGTCAACAAGCCCGAGCTGAAAATCCCCAGCGTCTTGACCCTAGCATCCCACGCCATGGCCATGGCCTCGACACCACCGCACGAGAACCCAGCAGCGGCAATCTTGGTCGCGTCGACGTTGGCGTATTTGCCGCTTGTCCCGGCTACCTTGACGGCGTAGTCGATCGAGGCCTTCATCATGGCTGCCGTGGTGGACCCGCCGCTGCCGCCTGGGCGGCCCGAGGCGATGACGAGGTATCCGTTCGAGGCGACGTGGCCGAGGAATTTGTTGTTGGAGTTGCCGTCGGACCCGCAGCCGCCGTTGCCCCAGACTAGGACGGGAAATTTGTCGCCGGCTGTGAGGGGCGCTTTGTTGGGGATGTAGATTGTGTGGTCGGCAAAGCCCGAGTCGGAGGAGGAGGCCTGATGGGTATATGTTAGCTTGTGGAGATGGGGAGGTGAGTTGCAGGTTGGACGTACTACTGCTCCGTAGGGACCACTTCCGTAGGTCTGGAAGGTGTCATGTTAGTGTAATGTTGCATTCTGTCTTGATGCTTTGACTTGCCTGCTGGCGAGGCTCAATGGGAGAGGCGCTCCCGAGGGAGACGAGTGCCGCAAAGACGATGGAGTACTTCATGATGGCTGAGTACTTGGTGCTTTCAACGTTCGATGTCGAATGAGGAGGGTATCACGACAGTCAAGTTCAAGTCAGGGTAGGATACCCATGCTACTTATACTTGGGGCGCCATCCCTGGTCTTGAGTTTGGAACTGCTCCTATTAGCGTACTACTCTCCTGAGGTGAAGTTGCAACCTCTGATCGTCGTGACGTGAGATGGACGGATCCCATGGCCCCGGTTTTCGTCACGGTCGACAAGCTATCCTGGTAGCTATAGTAGGTTCAATTTGAGGATGACGCGGCGAACATGGCCCTATACCAAGTCTCTGCCTGTAGTTGGCGGAAATATTACGGTAGGTTCAAGATTTAATACCATAGCTTGTCTAGATTCTACTGTTGGGCTTGCTTAGCTTTGTTCGCTTGGAAATGTTGCAAAGGGTCCGAGTACGCAGTCACACTAATGGACCGTTGTTGTCGACTCCACGGGGCGTGTACCACCGTGAAGTGTTTGGGATGAAGTTATTTTGGAGGCTCTCGGCATTTGGAGTCGGTAACTGAGCCTCGAAATAAACCACCATGCCGGATATAATCGAGCTCGGTCAGGCAAAGATGGACATGTTTCACCGGGTGTTATCGTACTACGCGAGGGAGCCTGGGATATTCATATATTGCAATCGTGGATCGTCTATGCGCTTTCCAGAGCTGGGGTAGCGACCAGGAGAACTGAAGAGAACCATACAATCCGGGTGTCTGGTGCGGCAGTAACGTGACGGGATCCCCTAGCGAAACAATCTGGATCGACAAACAGCCCGATGTGGGATTGCTTGCGGCCCTATCACTTGTGCCTTTCTCCGCTGGGTAAATCGAGCCAGGTACGCGACCTCGGGACTCATGAGATATTTACCCGGACAGTGCCACTTGCGGCCGTGACCCTCACGGGACGAGGACAGTTACGAACTACCAGTTTCCATATCTCTGGGTGATCACAGCAACATCGGAAGTCGATACCAGGGAACAGGCTTGGCGATGATGCTTCGGTGTTATGAATCCCGAGAGAAAGACTCGCGGTTATCCAGATGTCCAAGGCACGCTGCGGCCCGGTTGATAAAGAGGTCGAATTAAACATCATATCGACAAAGCATCGGGTCGTAGCGAGCGATCGCGGACCGGATATTTAATGATATCATATGACATGCATAAACTCCGGGTCGCTTACGATATTTCCCAGAAACCCAAGTCTCTATGATGGCGTGCCTTGTGCCAACTCCTTGCTGCTGCAGGTTTGGCGTTTGTTGCATTCTTTCTACAGAAAGACGAAGAGTGGCTAAACAAGCACCCGACTTCCATTAGCAGCCCATGGAAAATTCAAGGACAACAAGGTGGCATCAAACGCTTCATTCCCTTGGCAAGGCTCTGCATGCTCGTCAAGAATTCCTAATAACCTCTTCGTAGCGGCGTGACCTCGTTCCTTGGCATTTTTGGCTCTCTTCCCAACACAATCAGAAACCAAACTCCATCTTCCGAAAATAAAGCTAGTGTATAAAGGAATGCCAAGGGTGCAAATTTATGTGAGCTAATACTCTGATTAATCGCCTGCATAGGCAGGAGAAGCAGGCGTATATATGTATACATGAAGAAATCTAAACTTTCATAGCAAGATGCCCGATTATATCCATCCCTGCTCCATTGTTATCCAAACCTGCCAGCTCACCAGGAGCTGCTCCTTGCATGTATCCCCGATGACTCTATCACACGTCAGACCTACCCAACTAACCATCAAACATTTCCATCGCTTCCCACTTCCGTCCCTCAAACCCTCCGATTAAAATAATTCCACTCATACTTGCCATTCGGCCCCGGCAGCGTGCCATTCCACTGCTGCCGTCCCCACTCCTCAATAGGATCCTGAACACCTCCATTCCCCGTCCACCCAAACGGCCGATCCAGCATCCCACCCCCATGAAGCGCCTGCACAGCCCTACCAGTCCAATTCTTGCAAGTCTCGTCCCCCTGCGGGACCGGAATCTGCGAAAGGATAGGCTCCACGCTCTGCGCGTTGTTACCCGCCGTCAGCTTGCCGATAAGAACCCGCCCGATGAGCTGCGAGGAGTTGCGAAAGTTGGCCGGGTTCCGACGGTTCTGCTGGACGGTCGAGTCGTAGTACCAGCCTTCTGGGCGGACGCCGGTGGGAGAGTTGATTCGCTCGCGGTACTGCACGTGGAAGTAATCGCCGCTCCCGTTGGCGCCTTTGGGTTCTACCCAGAGGCCCCAGTGGAATCGGGGCGGGTTGAGCGTTGTTGCGCCTGGTTGGTAGTAGAGGCATACGAAGACGCGGGCTTTGTTTCCGGGCATTTTGGCGGTGAAAGGTTTGCACATGTACTATCTGAGATGAAAGTCTTGGGTTGAAATAACTTGAAGATGAGGATGAGATGAGGATGGGTATGTCGATGTCTGGCAGTATCCATCGCTTAACACAGTCAACAGCGAGGTTCGTGATACTTATACCCAACTTGGAGCTCCGTTGCGCAACAGAGTTACTGATAGTGGCCAGGCTCCGAAGAATCCCGGAAATAGCTCCCATGCTTCATATTGATGACCTGTGAGAACTAGGCTTGATCTCTGGGTCAGAATTTGAGCTCATGTTTTAGCTGCCGCCAACTTAGCCAGCGTGCTGATCGCCAGCTGACATTGAATGACGATGGGGCACAAACCCATGGGTCAGAACAGCAGGATGATGTGGACTGGCGGTAGGGCGCAGTGATGAGGAGTCGTGTTGGATCTGGTTAATACCTGTCCGGCAACCCTTGCCAAGTTCAATTCTCTGGGAAGTCATGTTAGAGACCAGAGTACGGTGGAATAACTACCTAGGTGCGAGAATAGAACTGAATCAGCCCAGAGCTCAACCGTCTTGCCAGCCCAATATCGGTCTTTTGGTTCTCATCTGGTCATCACCGGCAACACGAGTTTCCACTTGTAGGGTGGACGCGAAGTGTGTTTCTTCGTCATTTGAAACTCACCTGAGTCTTGACTATGGCATCTAATTTTGACCGGTTTTGCGAGCGCGGAGGACCACATAATGGTACCTTTAAGTAAGTGACGTACTACCCTGGCCCATAGGTAAGTGGCGTAAGGGTAGGTTCTTAGTAATCCCAATGTTTCACATTTCGCTGTAACTGTACCCCAGCCCCGTGCCACAAATTTAGAGTTATTTCGACTGCATTGCGCCCTTGGCTTACTCACTCTAGTATTACGCTACCCTACTTGCTCGTATCCTGATTCTTCAAGGTAGAAGAGAGTTTCGAACCACCCGGTCTTTACTGTCACAGAATCTTTGACATCATCACACACTCTGCTTCAAGACGTCATGGGCACCTCAAAGACTGCCGACAAAGACAAACCAAGGTCACTACCAACAATGCTCAGGCTGCGCATAGCCGCGAGTAATATGATGAGTCCATCACATAGGCGTGGTGCCGGCAATGTCATTGTCCTCCCGTTCAATACTGGAGTCGTCAAGCTAGATGTCCGGCCCAACGAGATGGCCGCAATGGAGTTTGTGCGTGCCAATACGACTATCCCGATACCAAAGAGTAAACAGCCTCATCCCCCTTTTTGTATGGTGCGTACTGACTCGTCAACCTCGTGTGCCAGTTCTCGAAATACACGACCGCCAACCAGACGGGACAGCACATATCGTCATGTCCCACATGCCAGGACGGGACCTCGAGCAGGTGATGGTGGACATGTCTCCAGAGCAAGTTGCAGCTCTAGTCAAGGAATTGGCTGACTATTTGGCCCAGTTGCGCCAGCTAGACAAGGATACTGTCAACGGAGAAAAGAAGGCCCCCATCATTGGCGGCGTCGGCGGCATTCCTGGACATGATATACGACTTGGCCTGAACCGCCCCTGGGGTCCATTCCAGACAGTAACCGGGTACCACAGGTATCTACGCTTCAACGAACCGCTCCAAGATTGGACGAATGAGGATGTTAAGGCAGTTCATTCTAAACCAGAAGGCCACTACAGGATTAGATTCACGCATGCTGATATTGCACCAAGAAATATTCGGGTGGGCAAAGATGGGAAAATTACTGGCATCATCGACTGGGAATTTGCTGGTTGGTATCCGGAATATTGGGAGTATATCAAGATGGCATATGCCGGGGCGCTGCAGCGGCCTGGCTGGAAGAAGTGGTCGGATGCGATCGAGGCAGAGGGGGGCATTACCAAGTACAAGGACGAGTTGAGGGCTGACGAAGCGATTCAGTTGAGGGCTGGGCCGTTTCCGTATGATAATATGCCATAGAGGATTTATTCAGAAAATAAACTAGGTCATTCTTTGCTTATTAAGTAAAGAGGCTGTCAAAGACAACTGAACTAACCTCGTAATGTTCAAGTATCGAGCAGTTTAAGGGCTCCCTCCTTGGTCATCTGGCCCCAGGAGTTGTTCCATTTCTGGCCAATGTTGCCGCCGCCCAGGGCCAAAGGGGACACTCGAATTCCCGCGCTTGATGCGAGGATGCGCAGTCTGCCCAGTTCTGTTAGGGGCTTGTTTTCGCCGACGTTGAGGAGAGACATGTTTATGATGTTGAATTGTTGGTTGTCACTATTTTGATCGGTATGAATGATACAAGACAGGGCGGATATGTGAGAAGCTTGCTTGTTGAGGCTAATGAAAGTCCTTTGTCGATGGGCAATGAAGCCAAGATTTATAGACACGATCTGCTCGCCACAGACTGCGATGATTCATTATCAAGTCGTCGTTATTAATCCCGGATTATACAAGAGCGACTATGGCCGTCTGCGACGATATCAAAGTTGGAGATCATAACGACCATGATCAACAAGGAGGTTGAGGATACGCGTATCGCTGACAAACCGGACAAAGGAGGTGGGCGGGACCGAAGATGGCGCGAGACCGTCGTTGATGCCAAATCTGGCTGCCGAAATGGGTATCACGACAGCAAAGAGACAGGGAACTTGATAGGACGGGGGATATCATCATATCGCATGCCGGCGGGGCATTTCCGAGAAACCTGCAGCATGTATCATGTATCGGCTCGGGTCTGGACAGGGCCATTTTGGACCCAAAACAAGAACTCAGTCCATGATGTAAAGTCAGTCACTGGTGAACTGATAATGCTGCTGTCCGGCTTGGGACATCAAACTTCAAGGCCGCCTAATATACAGACACCAGTACTCTTGTCGACAGGCACCTGTCCAATTTGACTTTCCAGACCAGGCAGAGGAATTTATTCGAGCCAGGCAAGGCATTTATTCCAGCTCATCAGAGCATTTATTCTAGCCAGTTAAGACCTCTTCTCTAGTTTATTGGGGTCGTCGATCTTTCCCGGGTGGAGTTGCAATTTGATGATGTAGTTTGGTCGAGGGCAGCGGCGTTTGTGTTTATGCCAGCAGGCGGTTTGGCATTCTCGCGAGCAGTATACTGCTTTCTTGCACCGGCCGCAGAGTTGAAGGGGCGGGGGCGACTCGTAGTTTGAGCAATACAAGTGGGAGCACTCGGGTGGGCGCGTGGACTCGGAAATGCTTTCTGTCGGGGGTTCCATTTTGACGGGTTGTTGGGAGTATTCTGAGGTGCTGGAAATGGAGGGTTAGTTAATTATTTGGAGATAAAGCGGCGTTGTGAAAGTCTTTTGCTTGTGTTGGCGACGATGATGTTTACGACGGCGACGATGACAGCCGTGGTGAACTGGGAAACGGGAATGGTGTCAAATTTGCCCTTTGGTGACCATGCCGAGGCGGTGAGCCAGACGGGCCGGAATAACATGCTAGCGTCGGATAAAATTGGCATCCTGGTGAAATGTCGGGCATATGCTGAGCATATGGCATATGCCAGTTTTGCGGGTGTGGTGGCTGTCGTCAAGACTCAGGGGAGCACGAGATATGATGTGCGCCTGGAAAGGGGGAAGCGTTAATATGCAAAGGCGTGTGACTATCTAAGCATGGCTCAAAGAACCATGTTCGCTACCTTCCTATCGGCGACATGAAGTGTGACTGATGCTATTGTCGCCACAAGGACAATCCGTAACCCCAGGGCCCAAGCTCTTTCCTAGCCTCCTCATTCCTCTTCATCATCTGATTAAACCTCTCCGGCTCCGTCTTCGAGTAATGGTTCAGCTGGGGTATGATATCCCACATGTCGGTCAACTGCTTGGTGCACAGCGCCTTGTCAAACAAGTGTACCCGTTGGCCATACAATCCCTTCGGGTCACGGTTTGCAGCCCTGGTCTCGAACCAGGTCTTGCGCTCTTCTTGCACCTTGGTGGGTTTGGTGGTCCGGTATGCCTTTTTTAGTTCTTCCCATCCCTTCCACGACCCGACGTCCTCGGCGACGTAGTGTCCCGTTCCGTCGACACATTTGTACTATCTTGTTGGTGGGGCCCGGCCGACGAGGGTCATGAAGTGCTCCCAATAGTTGCCAAAGTCGTACACGTAGACTAATTGTTTGCCTGTTCGATTCTCGTGTCAGTCATCAATCCACAGAACAAGCTCGATGCAAAGAGATAGAGAAGAAATACCCTCCCAGCGCTTATCCTCAAAAAACTTGTAGAGCGGCATCATATGCGCCATCTTCTCCTCCGTACCAGGATGTTCTCTCAACCTGCGAACCGCTTCATCAACGTGGTGAAACCCAGCACCCCCCTTGATCTTTGTCATCGGATCGGTAAGTCGTAGTAAATACTCCCTCGGAGCACCAGAATGGTCGCCCATAGTCAAGCGCCTCGTGAACTGGATCATGGAAGCCAGGTCATGTTCTTTTTGGACAAAATCGGGATCGATAACCGCGAAGTCGAAGGTGGTCATCTGCTTCCATCCGAAGGCGGTCTGGAGAGTGATATGCAGGTCGTAGAAGCTGAATTCGGGTCTGGCAGGGCAGGAGAGGGTGCGCGAGACGGGCGGGTTCGTGATTTTGCCCGGGTGCAGGTCGAACTTGAGGACGTAGTTCATTGGACGGCAGTGGGGTTTGTGTTTCTTCCAGGCGGCACTTTGGCAGGCTCGGGAGCAGTAGGACTCGGATTGGCAGCGGGCGCAGCGGCTGAGGGTTGAAGGGGGGGACTCGGGGTGTGGGCAGGAAGGGTTGGAGCATTTGGAGTTGGTGTTGGTGGTGGGCGCCATTGTGAATGGAATGTTAATTGAGTTGGTCGTGTTTTAAAGTGCTGGAAGTGGATGCGTTAGATGAAAGAGATGAAAGAAAGGGTTGTTGTGAAATGTGGTTGTCGTCGACGACGGCGATGATGTTGATGGTGGAGATCAGGAGCCGGGAATGGTGTCAAATATTGCCAGTTTTGCCCATTTTTTGTGTGGGGATGGTAGGCTGGCCGGGCCGGAAAAACATGTACCGTGCCCTGTCTTTTTTATCGTCAAAAAACTGTATATACGGGGTATATACGAGGCATATGCGAGGCATATGCTGCGTATATACTCAAACCTGAAGAATGTGATGGGCGGTGGTGAACAATGGGGGAGTTGAAAGTGCAAGAGCCAACACGCAAACGCAGGTGACTACCCCTACGACCATCAGGAGGGCATATCAGCGTCACTATGCCTTGTTTTCTCCGAATCAGTCAACAAAAGTCTGTTCATCAGGATGACACCATGATCAAAGACTACATACACCATAGCGAGACCTGTAAGGCTCAATCACTTCCATTCTCCAGTTCCAGACTATTGCAGCAATATTCCCAAGATCCAGCGGGTTTCATACAATATATGACCTAACAAACAGGCGACATAAACAAAAATGTGTCAGAAAGGAAGATCCAAACTTATTCAGTCTTCTTCAGTCTTCTTCAGACGTCCCTCGACACAGCCACCCGGCACACCCGGTGCTCTCCAGACGCTTACCAGCTCGATACCAGCGGCGTCAAACAACTTGCGGAATCCCTCCGCCGTTCGCTCCTTGCCGCCCATGGCCATGACGGCGTTATCCATAACAGCAGCAGGGAAGTCGAGCTCCGAGACCCGGGCAGGCAGTACCATCTCACACACGAGGACGCGAGAATCCCGAGACATGGCAGCCGCAAGTTGCTTGAGGATCTCGATAGCAACCTTGTCCGAGTAGTCGTGCATGATCATGCGCATAAAGTAGGCTTTGGCTCCTACTTGGGCGTCAGCAATTTGCTGGGAGCCAACCGATGATGGAGGAGAAAAGACTCACCCTTGACAGGCTGCTCAGCCATGAAATCATGAGCCTGCAACTGGACCTCGCCAGGCAAGACTCCACTGGTCTTGGCCAACTCGATGATATCAGGCCGGTCCTGCAGCACGGCATTCTTGGGCGAGAGCTCGGGATGCGTCTCAAGGATCTTCTTGAGCACAGTGCCATGTCCGCCACCGACATCGACAATCTCGGCAACGCCCTGCTCGTTCTCTTCGGCCGAGTTTTTGAGAGAGCCAAAGTCGAAATGACCGACTACCGGGACGGCAATGTCGATGCCTGCCATGCCCTTTTGGAAATTCTGCAGCTGCTCGGGGTCCCTGGCCATGAGGCTCCAGACCGGCGTGCCGTCGGCTTTGTGGTAGTAGGTAAATGGGCTGTTGAGCTGGTCGTCAGGCTCTCGCGCGTTTTCGACCTGGCCGCGGGCGACGAGGTAGTCGTCAAAGTTGTGCATGTGCTTGAACCATTGGTCGTACCTGTACTTGTCAGTACGAGTAGACGGACAAATGTTTGGAGTGGTGAGCTTACATGGCCAGGAACAGGTGCCCCGGGCCGGGCTGGTCAAGCAGATAAGCCAGAGAGAACTTGGTGTGCTTGTACTCGCCGCCATCGGGAAGGGTCTGGTCGAGGAAGCCAGTTGCGACTGTATTCCGAGCTGTTAGTGCCCGCATAAAGCTTCTTTCTCATAAATCGGGCCTACCCAGTATCCGGCCCATGCGTTCTGTGATACGAATGTTAGCAGAGTTAGCCAGTAAAGTAGTGTTAAAAGGGACCCAAGACGTACCGAGCAACGAATCCTGCACTCCGGTGGCCTTGGAGAGATCCTCGAGCGATATCGAGCCAGTCTTGGGAATCGCATCAAGCACCTTGAGCTTTATAAAGGTGCGGATGGCAACCAGCTCGGCCATCTGTGTTTCCCAGGTCAGCCATCTCGTCTTCAATGTTTCAAGAGATGCCGCCAACAAGTCGACCCACATTGAGACCGTGATAGTTGGGCGTCATGTCCGGAGAGGCCAGCGCCCGGACAAGCTCTTTGGCCTTTGCAATGATCTGCACTCGCGCGACATAGCCGTTGAGGTCCAGAGAGTCGGTATATCCATTGGCAACGCCGTTCAAGGCGCTCACCAGTACCTCGACCTCTTGTCTCGATGGGAGAGGG
Organism: Rhypophila decipiens; assembly: GCA_033297075.1. NCBI lineage: Eukaryota > Fungi > Ascomycota > Sordariomycetes > Sordariales > Naviculisporaceae > Rhypophila > Rhypophila decipiens. The sequence continues at coordinate 48,024 of MU858155.1, forward strand.
GCAGCCATGGTGAAGATTGCTGATAAGAGACTGTGGGGTTATGGAATCCGCGGTAGTCGTCGACGAAAGTCACTGTCACGGTGCAATTCCAGTAAACTCTCAGAAAGACACCAAATGTATATCTTGTCTCGGGAGTGTCGTCGTTGTTGTTTCGGTGATTTCATGAACCCGAGGGACTTGAAAGTGGGTAACATTTGACCCAGCCAGGCGGGACTCGTCCCAGGTCTGGTCCCAGGGACGGCGAACGTGACATTTCGTCCCGAAAGCTCCAATTATCGTCTCGCTAGACTCCAAAGGCGTTAGACCTGCAGCTTTCCCTTGTTTTGGAAATTAGTGATCAAGGAGCCAAAAAGGCCATTCGAAGCAAATGGGGGGCCCAGCTCGGAAACATTGTTGTGAGGATGGGCTCCCGAGTGTATCCGTAAACAGGGGTTTTAATCTGTCATTCCACCCCGCTATCTCGCGCTATCAGATGCGAGAGTTCTGCGGGTTTGTGGAGGGTGGGCAAGGGTTGTTGATGGTCGGCTGCTTGGCTCCTTCCTTTTCCTCTCTCTCCGGGGCCGTAGATGCGGAAGAGCCGCCATATCATTTTGATGGAATCATGGAAGGCGCAATCGCAACGGACCTTCCTTCGTGGCTCCTTCCTTCAAGACATCGGGAATCGGGAATCAAGGTTTAAAATGTGGAGAGACAAGTGAACCCCATTCCCCTGCATCTTTCCAGAGCACCGGGAATTGAGCCCCACATCCCGTACACAAGCCCCAGAGCATTAACTTCTTGAGCACGGTGGACAATCACTGGACATCACCCCGCGCCACAACGTCGGCGTCCTTGGAAATGTGTCAGTCGGTGGTCTTGGGGCTTGGACTATCGACACATTGCCCAACCAGAGCCGCCGTTAGGTGGATACGGCATGTTTCTTAGTGGTCGAGTGCACCGCTGTGTGACCCCATCGTCCAAACAGGCGCTGGACCAACTGCAAAGAACCTCGCCGCGCCTCTCAACGTCGCATCGTCTCGTCGGGGGCGCTTCTCAGTAGCGATAGCGCACACTAGAAGCAGCAAGCCAGCCAAATTCAGCTGGTCTCACCACACTGACCGCGGCGTACCAGCAAAAATACATGATGCCGAGAAGTGGGAGGTGGGAGGCAAGAAGCGGCAGAGGTGAGAGACCACTGGGCGCCAGTGGATGACAGTGGCAGGTGGTGGGAGCGGGCCGCCGCAAACCTGAAAGGGTCGGGTCACGGGTGGCCGGTGGATTCTCATACCAAGAGAAATCCCGTCAGTGCGAGCGATGAGTGAGAGAGGGCAGAAGCGAGAGACACAAAGGGCAAAGTTCGATGGATGGGCGACGGCGCAAACTCGAGCTACTGTATTGTCACTTGTTGTTTGGCCCCTTTCTCGCACATTTTACTGCTTCGATTCCCTGCTCCATTTCCAACACCAATTCATCGCTTTCCTTTCGACTTATCCATTATCCACTGTTTGCTACGTGCACCCCGGATTCAGTGCAACAACAGCGCAGGATTCCCCGTTTTAACGACCACAACGTGACGACATGGGCGACCACAAGGGTAAAGAAGCGGCCGCCGACCCACAGACGCCACCAACACCAACGAAAACCATTGGGACCGTCGAAACAACAGGCAATGCCAGCGCGACCTCAGCCAACGACACGAGTACACAAGCCCCACGATCACCGCCGTCGACCTTGTACGTGCAAAACGATGTGCGCCATGACGACGAGGCGAACACAGCGCAGAGGCAGCACGAGGACGAGGACCCCTATGGCGCACCCTCAGTGGCCGACAGCAGCGGTGGGTCGACCGGGATAGAAGCAGACATCTTTGACGAAGACGACGATGCATATGCCGAGTCCACGTCCACGAGCTACCTGACATCGATTGCATCCGACATTCGACGCGGCATTGAGGAGAATGGCAGATTATACGCCGCATACGGCATGCACAAGACATGGCTCCCGATTGACGACGCCGAGGTGGGACAAGCCTGAATTGTGTTTCCGTCGTGGTATTGGCAAGAGACGCTAACATGGAGGACTGCGCTCCTTACAGCTCGATCGCAACGATTTACAACACTGCAAACTCCTGCTGCTCCTCGAGAACAAGCTCTTCATCGCGCCGATTGGCGACAACCCGCAGAATATTCTAGATATGGGCACCGGTTCCGGAATCTGGGCCATGGACGTGGCCGACACCTACCCGTCTGCCGCCGTTGTTGGCGTCGACCTGGCACCCACGCAGCCGTCCATGATACCACCCAACGTTCATTTTGAGGTACGCGCACTCGATCACCAACTCGTCGACAAACAGAGAAGCTAACAGAACTTGCAGATCGACGATATAGAAAAAGACTGGCTCTACCCCCGCAACCACTTTGACTTTATCCACGGCCGCGAGCTGATTATGGCTATCCGTGACTGGCCCCGTCTTGTCCGACAAGCCTACAACCACCTCAAGCCAGGCGGCTACCTCCAGCTGTGCGGTTCCTACCCTGCCTTCCAGTCCGACGACGGCACTCTCCCTGACGACTCGGCCTACATCGCCATGGGCCAGATCTTTTTCGACATGTCAGAGCGAGTAGGCGCCTCGGGTCGAGAGCCGCGCAATTGGAAGCGATACCTTGAAGATGCTGGATACGAGGACGTGGTTGAACGAGTCTACAAAGTGCCGACGAACCCATGGCCCAAGGATCCACGGTTGAAGAGAGTTGGCGCCTTCGAGCTGGAGCACTTCAGGGAGGGTATTGCCAATGTGTTTGCTCGGGGCTATACCGAGATTTTGGGTGGCGATCCCGTCTATTTCCAGGTCTTGTTAGCCAAGGCACGACAAGAGGTCTCGAACCGGTCCATGCATAGCTGGGTCCCTTTGTGAGTGACCTCGTCTTTCCTCTAATGATACTCGTAATTTCGCTAACATATCACGTCCCATCATCTAGCTATTACGTCTACGGAAGAAAACCATTGCACGCTTCTTGATCAAACTTTCACTTCGATTCTAGCAACATTTCATTTTGACTACAGTGGGCGTCTTTCTTCGGCTTTGGCCATTTGTGAATGACACGATTGGAGATTAAGAGTACATACATATACACCATACATGCATAGAGCATACGATTCCAAGACTATGAAAAGCGGCATTTTGGCGGGCGGGCGGACAAGCGTTGAGATCTTGAAGTATAGGTAGGATACAGTATACCTACCTACCGAATTCCATACTATGTTTTCCTTCACACGCACTTGGGAAGTGAGGCCAAATGAACACGGGAGATAGTCAGTGAGAGCCAGTTTATCCCCTTTTGGCATCCAACAGTAGCATACACAACTCCGTCCACGATTCGTACATTCACCAAGGATACCGATAGGGCAATGACCCGAGCCACGAGACCCGTTCTGATGACGTAGCTAATAACAAATACCTAGTGGACATCCCATATCTCGGTTTCGCTCTCTCGAATACAGAGCTTCTCAAATTTAACAAACTGACAAAAGAATGTCCGAATTTTTTGCCAAGACTTGCTGTGAGCCGCGGCCCCCTTTTTGTACGTTGGGTGTATGGATATAGGGGTAAGTCCGAATATGCTCGGACAGCTCGTCCTAGCAGCCAGGCCAAGACTTGTATGCCGAAGCTTGCTCTTTGAAGTTTTTGCAAGTTTACTCGCCGGTGGCTTTGGAGTTAACTCGGCCCGGGGGTTTCCATTGTTTGTTTCGCCCCGAACTAGCCCTTTTGCATCTCGTTTCCGTGGAAGCCGGTTGGCAGCGGCGAGGTCCAGAATCGGAGCTGTGTCGAAACGGAAGATGCCGCGGTGCGGTATCCGTATTAATTCCGTAACAATGTGATCCTGGGACCATCATAGGAGCATCACTTTTCGCACTCGGCTAAGAGGTATGCCTGTTTCTTTGTTCGCCATGAGATCTGTGGCGTTTTCTGGACCAAGCTAGAACTCCTGGACCGAATAAATGATTATAAATCCGTCCCTGATGCTGGTATTTATTTCATTGTCACTTTTCTGTTACTGGATCCGCTTCTTTGTTTGCAAGGGAGTACTAGTAGCTATCGATGGTTGATGAATGTTGATTGGGCCGATTACGGCGCCTTTAACACATCAGTCGAGTTTACGATCATCGACCGTTGACAGTTGCGAGTCTTTGTCGGTCAACATGTTAGTTGTGTCTTATCATTGGGACTATGTGGCTGGGTGACAGAGGACCCAAAACAGTGAATAGTGGGCGTTCGCAGCTTCAAGACCACTCTCAAATAGGGGTATGGCGCAAGTAAATATTTATCCTGTTCGCCTGGCAACGCCCAAAGTCCCACTGTCCGCATACAGTATTACTTTCTACACGCACTGCTACTACCATATATATTCAAGGTTCACTTCCAAAGTTGACACGTGCTTAATCACATGGTTTTCTTTAAACACAGTGTCACTTATTACGCTGTTAAAACAGGCCTGGGCCCTCGCGCGATAAGCATATCTTGACTTTTTGGATATCTCGTGGGTAACGTCAGCGTGGCACAGACGGGCAAGATGTGACTGAGGACCAGTCAACTAAGTTTACTATCCGAATATCGACAGGTCTGGTGCACCCAAGTCTGGGGATCTCGATGGTATCGTATGCTGACCTGCGGGAAACGTTACAATTCGAGCAATCCTAGTAGGATGATGAGCCTGTGCCGTCACTCACATCCGTACCGGAGTATATCTCCGTGCTTTGGAATTCGTTGTAAAGTTCTTCTGGGGTGGGGACTACAGTGTTATAAGTGTGTCCAGCGTTCTCTGGGGCTAGGCGGCACTGTACAATATCAGAAATCGCTGTTTGAAAGAGATTTTAAAGAGGGCATGACAAAGTTGAATTTTTTAACTGGAAGATACGCGGCAGACTTCCCAACCTGACTGAATATACCAGTACGTCATGCACGAGAAAAAGCCATCATGTTAATGTTTAGTAATAAACCACCGGTCGTCGGCTGGACAGCTGTTAACAGGTATGGTTGCCAAGAGACCTCGAGGCTGCATGCCCACTCAGCAAAACAAGCTCTTTCGGGCTAAAGCGAAAGGTTCGCCGTCTCGATACGGTTAGCATATTGTTTTCCATCTGCTGTCTCATCGAAACACAAAATCCCCCGAGCTTCTTCACTGGCCCCCCTGACGACAACCAGAGAAGCGGCTGAGAAACGCGCCCCTGTTGTGCACCACAGAAGAACACAAAAACATGGGTTCGACCTGGTCAGCTTTCAGGCATCCGCCAAAGCGGCGAATCAGAGGAGCGTTTATACGGGCAGGCGTGTAGATGTTGCAGGGGTCCGTGTTTGCGTAAGCAGGCTTGTCAGCATACACCTTTCCTCTTTGAGATTGGTGGACCGGGTCTCAAGATATCGTGTTGGTGTACAGCAGTTGAGTTTGAGGCAATGACGGTGGTGTGAGAACATGATGGCGGGCCGATACCCATTGCTGCGTGCGATACGCGGTTGCAGGTTGGAGGGTACGGATAGGGGGGGGCTTCTTGCGGATACTTTTCTGGGAAACTTCTTCTCTTTACGACAGAACTGTGTCTTCTTCCCTCAAACACGTCTTGATCCAGCGTGCAGAAAGAGTAGCACGCGATGACCTCTTCTTAGCGAGTAGGCATCAGTCAAGAAGAAACTTCTTTCTAAGCCTCAAGACCTGGGACTGCCTGATTCTACATCACATCCTTTCGCACCAACAGTCGGCCACGCATTTGTACTCCTTCCCAATCCCGAGTGCTTACCGATCATGGCAGTGTCAGGACTCAGACACGGCGTCTTTCACATCCCAACTCGTCATATCCTCGTCTGCTTATTAGCAAGCATAACAGGGACATCCCACGCCAGCCCAGCAGCTCAAGCTCGTCGATCAGCTCAGAATGTTGCCAGTGATGTATGGAAACTTGCAGAGCCGACGGGTACAGGGTTAGACAACAGATGGACTCACCTCCAACAATCCCATCGTCCGACCGACGCTCCGAGACTACACGGGTATCATCATGCTTTGCTCGGACCAGGAGGCGACTTGAGGAAACGAGAACTGTCGATTGTGTCGTATGATACCGCGCCGGTGGGGAGCAACACCTGCGGCTTCTTTACCGATGATGGTTGGTTCTTTTCTCGCCTTTGACTCTTGACCCCTATTCCATGATTGAGAATGACGTTGACAATGTTTTGTTACAGGCTCCCCAATGTGGTGCCCCAACGGCTACTCTTGCGCCAACATCGGCAATATACGTGACTGCTGCGCCGGTGACGACTGCAAGAAGTCGTCCTTCTCATCAGTCTGTCTAGACTACACCAATCCGGCGTGTTCCTCATTCACGCCGGGTACACGATGCTGGTATGTCCTATCTTCCCATATCATCGTTCCCAAATCTTCCTATCATTCCGAAACCCAATCACTTCCCTCAGTGAGTACCTTATGTAAAGCTTCTAAAAACTGACCGTGATATCATAACAGTGGAGGTCCCGCCGACCCACAAGCAGCCTACTGCGCTACCTACCTCTGGGCGACCTCGGCCAACCCCAAGGAAATATTCACCCTCTACGAGTGCGACGAGAAGCAATACGCGGGGAACTACTCTCTCTGGGCGGAGAAACCCATCTATGTGTCGGATATGGTCCCCGTGTCGACGACTTCTCGACCGCCGCTGCCGATTCCCAGCTCTCCTGGCGACAACACCGCTCAAGGTAGCAACAGCAGCGGGAGTGCGAATTCTGGACCGAATGTGGGCGCTATTGTTGGCGGAGTGATTGGCGGTGTTGCATTGATCGGCATCTTTGTCTTGGTGTTTTATTACATGCGGATACGGGGACGAAAGGCAGTTGCTGCTGCTGCGGCGGCGGCGACTCTTGCTGCAGAAAAGGCCCATTCTACGGAGGGGAATGGGAATGGTCATGGGAATGGAAACGGAAGTGCAAACATGATGATGATGCATAGTCCGCCGCCTCCATCAGAGTCCTTTTGGGGTGGTAGTGGCACTGGGGGAGGAGGAGACGCAACGACAACATCAACGTCCCCGGCAACGGTAGCCAATTCCACGACCGCAATGCTAACGCCCGAGCAACAGCCCCTCGTCCAACATTTTACACCGCAGCAGATGCAGGAGTGGCAGGCTTTTCAGCTATATCAACAGCAGCAGCAGCAAGGCCAGCAGTGGGCTCCGCCGCAGGACCCAAGACGTGATGTTCAGGAGATGCAAGCTGTGCAGCAGCAGGAAGAGACTGATAGGGGAATGGCGATGGGAATGGCTATGGGGATGAACATGGCACAGCAAGGGCTTAAAGAGAAGAGTCCAATCGAAATGAGTAATAGTCCCACTAGCTACGAGGTTAGTACCGCCTCGTTGTACCGAGAGTTGGAAGCGGACAAGGGCAAAGAGGGTCTGGCGGGGCGGAAGGAGTTGCCTGGGTGATATACCCAGTGCCGGGGCATAGGTGGGAATGGATAGAATGAATGACATATCCAAGGCCCTTATGTTGTATTTACTTCTTAATTCGGCGGGTTGGTTTATGGGTTTCGGTCTTCTTCCTCTGTGTGCGGTGCCAGACTTTGTATCCTATGCTGGTTAAGGTAGCTTGTGGGACAAAGGGGCATCGCATGGGCTAACCAGTTTCCTGTAGCTTTGGTGAGGCTACTCTGCGTTTGTTTGGGTCTTCCCGTTGTGCTTTCGCAGGCTTGCGAACCATGTACCATAGCAACACCCTGGTGGAAGACATGCAATACACCAACGCGTTTCACGAGTGGAAGCAACCGATGGTGAACTGAAACCAAGCACATGTAGCTTGGTAGCCACGTAGTGTAAGGATCCTGCGGATTTCGTCAACGGAAAAGAAACATCTATTCAAATTTCAACCCCATCAGCTGCAAGACTCACCTCAACTAGTCACCCAAAAGATCCTTGTTATGTAAATCTATATACTCTTGCTTAGCTGCCTCGAAATACGCGCCGGGATCCTGCGGCTTCTTGCCATCCAACATGGTAATCTTTTCAGCCAGAAATGCACCAACCCTCTTCGTGTTCCGCGTTATTCTGTCCATCAGTCGCAGAATCTCAGCCACAGAGACCATTCCGGTAGGCAGCGGCTCCGGATTTGTCCAATACTCGCATGTGATTTTGGCCAACTGAAATGGGTCGGCGCCAACTTGAAGGATCTCGAGCAAGCTTATCATCCATGTCGATCCCAGCTCGTGTAAATTCGGACTTGGGAGATGAACAACTAGCCCGTCCGGGAGCTTCGCGAAGGCTATGGCGTACCCCGGCGAAAGAAACTGATCCCAGGCCAATGTAGGGTCTGCCCCAAGCGTTATAAGTAAGCGAAAGATGTACATGTCGGTTCCCCACCAACAGTCGCCATATGGATGACAGTGTTCCAGCCCCACGATGAGGTCGGGCTTCCTCATGACCGTTAGGAAGTGTGACATCATATAAATCAAGTCTTCTAGGAGTTTCTGGCTCGAGAGCTTCGTCGATGCTTCTTTATGGGGGTTGTAGATCTTCGACTTGATATAGCCATCCAGTTTCCAATGTGCTGCGTTCAGGAGAAAGTTCTCGTAGTAAGGCTTGGCCGTATGAGGCCAGTAACAATGGTTTGACTGGGAGATAGGAACTTCGCGGTAACTTTCTGTCATCGTCTTGTCAAGCTCATCCATCAGCTTTACGTATAAAGGGTTGTCCCCGAGGTGTTCACCCGCTGTCCTGGCAATTCCCATGGCCTGAAAGAAGTAGCTCGTGAACGTTCCCTCTTTAGGAGTATATTCATCCTTGTGGACGTCGTCCCGTGCAATCGCCGCCTTGTCGTATTTCTTGATCCGAATGATGGCAGACGAGAGCATTGCAAGGATAGGAACAAACTCGGGATCGGGCGGGAATAAGTGGTTCCAGGTGGCTTTCGGATATATGAATTGGTGCACGGAATAATGCATGAACACTACTTTGTAGTCGGGTGGTTCGCATTCCAATAGGTTTCCAGAACGCCCTTTGAACATTCGCCGGGCTTCTTTTAGTAGCTGTGATTTGACCAGCTCATTCGTGTTGCTAAAATCGATGGGGGTCTTGAATGTCAGGTCGAAGTGTGCTTTACGCTCCTGGTAGCTTTCCAATCCGTACCAAATGTATTCTGCATTAAGCCGCGCTGGCTTGTAGTCGAAGCTGGTGTTCATCATTTGAAAATTCGAGAGCTTTCGAGACGAACTTGGCCATCCTTGAGTGCTGGCTCGATCATCTTCATAAACAGTCCGCGTGGTCCACATAACCGGGAAGGGGCCTGGTCAATTTTCTCATGGAGGCGTGCGAGGCTGTCTCCGCTCGCATAGCCATCCAGAATGGAATTGACCACCAGACGAACCCAAAGAAAGACTCCGCACGACTTGGATGTGATCTTCGCAGTCAGCGCCATTTTTCCGTCCTCGCTAATCTCGGTCTGAGAGATTTGGTCGCTGACAAACCGCCAAATATCGCTCTTGTTACAATCCTGCATCCGCAAGCGGGGGAATTTGGCGAAACCATCCTCGAATATCATGAGCTCCCGGCTGGATAGACAAAGCTTGATGTTTGGATGAACGCAGAGATTTTTGAAGAAGGTCAAGACCTGGCGGTGATCGTCCATTATCGACGCATTGGAGCCCCAGACAGCATCACCGTCCTCCCCTTCGTACACCATTTCGACGTCAGCCGCGGTGTACTTCTCCTTCTTCCACTTTTCCACAGTGCGGTACTCGTCCAAGCCGTAAACGAACAGACAGAGGCTCCAGTTCTTTTGCGCGATAGCGTTGAGGGCGTTGATGAAATAGCCTCTCAAAGCGCCCCAGTGCTCGCCAATCCCCTGTGCATGGAACTGGGGCAACTGGTCGTTAATACCCAAAAATTGCGAGCCAAAGATTGTTTTCGAAAGCTCCAAACCATGATCAGATTTCAAAAACTGATAAAGAATGCTGCGAAGCATACCCTCTCTACACTTGCCGAGATCCGATCCAAGTTCATAGAGGAAGAAATGGCAAACGAAGAGTGGCCTTTTCTCTGCCCAGTCGTGCAGCCGGCGCAGCGTTTCGGGGTGATGACGAATGGCCTTCATGAAGGTCGACTTTCCACTTCCAGCCTTTCCACTGACCCAAAAGGCTGGCGCGCCATTTTTGCTGAGCCAACTGGAAAATGGGAGCACGCCACCATCACGCTCCGTTACTTGGCCTGGAAGGGACGGATTGTCGCCAAATACCCAATCCAGAGTGGCACGATGGGCGTCTTCAATATGATTTTCTCTCTGACGCATCAAAGAGAAACTCAGCCAACGCAATATGTCTGGCATGGCACAAGGGACCGGTTAGCGATTGACGGTAGTGGAAATCTAAGGGAAAATACCTGAGTGCACGGCTTCCTCAGCCTCCTTTAACTCCTTCATTTTCTTGTGTTGCTCTTCTTCGGCTATGCGAGCTCGTTCACCCTCTTCCCGGCGACGAGCATCCTGGTAGCTGGCCCAGATGCTCTGGATGTGTCCCAAAACACGGTTGTAGCCTATATCCGAGCGAGTGGCAAACCGGGCCATTTCTCTGTGGTCAGCGGGGATACTGTCGAAGCTGACCATCTTGCCATCAAAGACAGCGGAGGCTCTGGGTACTATCAGACCCGCCCTTCCCGTCTTGAGCTCCTCATAGAAGCACACGACGGGAATATGACTGGAAACAGTAACAAAGTCGTGCAACTGTTTCTCCAGAGCATGGGAGTCGGGCCTCAAGTTTCCCAGAACCTGCATGTTGGACCCGGCGGCCAACAGTCTTGCCGTCAGGCGAGCAGCCGACTCTCCCAGGGTCGCCTTTGGGATGCCTCGATGGGGGGTTCCCATGAATATGACGCCAATGGTGGACGAATAGATGTCGCCGAGCCGAGGGTCGCGGCCATATGTGCTAGAGTTTGCTGCCCGTATTATGGCTTCTTTGATCACCAAACCTCCCAGGCTGTGGCCCACCCACATGATGGCTCGTTTCTTAAGAGGAGTTAGCGAACATCATCCCAGCATATCTGAGCTAGGTAACATCATGGACCAGCCAGAAGCTTACTGGATCACCTTTCCTTTTTTCCGCTAAATCATTCAAGAGGCTCCCAGCATGGCCAAAAATGCTATTTTGGCTGACTGCCGACCCTGGCTCAGCAGTTGCAGCCATAGCATCGTAGCCCCAGGAAATGACTCTTGCTTCCGGAATATCCTCCCTTAGAAGATCACCGGGCCAGAAGACGTTGGCTCCATTTTTCCCGGGCGTCGACCAGGTCTTGAGAAAATGACCTCGGAGTCCGTGAACGAAGACGATATCGACAGCAAGCGAAGAGTCCTTGTTCTCGTCTTGGTCGATCAGACGATCCCATATGAACGGTCCCACGGAGCGGTCACTGCCACTACTGACAAAGAGTTGCCGAAGACTGTAACGAGGACTCCTCGCTCGCTGCACTCTTCTTCCCCCAGCTTCTGACCTGAAGGCTTTTCGACGAAGACATGAGACCAGGTCCAGTTCAAGGTCGCGCAGAGAGGGGGTTCCTCGGGCCCACGGCCAACGCCAGAAACGTTGGAAGTCCAGTGGCTCCAGCCGGAATATGACGTCGATTGTGGCCGCTTTTGTCGAAACGTCGTCGTTTTCCCGATTGACAACAGTCAGTTCTGTCAGGCCTCAGGCGTGTAGAGGTTGGGTGCTTGGCCCGCACTGGGTGACGAACTTGGCCTCGAAATGGAACACGGAAAGTCGTCGCCTTTGGGTGAGGGGAAAGCTAGGAGGGAACCAACCATTGGCGGGCGAGAAGTACCTTAGCCGATAAGCAATCGTCATGTGGCACTGCCGGGGAGAAAAGGAGTTAGGTGCAGAACCTGATTGTGCGGAGTAGAAGGTGTAGCGGTCTCGCCAGGCCCAGCTCACAGGTTCCTTCCCAACCAGAGCAAGTCAAGTCGTGTAACCAACCTCAGGTTTCAATGCAGCAGGCAACAGCAACCGTCGCTGGGTGCTTAAGATCTGGGCCATGAACTCTATCTCATTACCCATGTCTCCCCGTCCCTCGTTCCGTTGTTTTACTCCCCCCAATTCAGAAAACGAATCATCTCAAAGACAAATCACATTGGTTATTCGTCGAAGTTTTCATGACCGATGGATGTAATGATTTGTGGGTACACCATACTTAACCCTAACCCATACCTTTCTCACCGAGAACCTGGAATTTCGGTGAAGATCTCACAGCTGCCAGCCAGCCGACAGCCGCAAATTGAACCCAACAATGGATCTGGCAGGCGCGAGGTTTCAGCTCCGGTCTTGGCTGAGGATCCCTTGGCATAGACTAACCCATTCCAGCGCAGAGTATTTCGGCCTCAACCGTGGCGCCAAGATGACCAGAGTTGTTTCTCATCACAACTACATGTTAAGATTCTGCAATATGATCACCACATAGACCAACTATCCTGCATCTCAGCAGGTTTGACGTCGGTAGAAAGATGGAGCAAGCCAACTACTACAATGCACCGCCATTACCAAGGCGAGAACCGGCGGCGATATCGGCGACGAATTCTCAATGGACCTCACCTGAAGACTTGGACCCTTCGGGACCGCCGCCGCCGCCGTATACCCTCTTTGAACAGACACCACCTCCAGTACCGAGCATACGGCCTGCAGTAACCATGCCAGTACAGACGGGCCCGACTTACAACCCTGCCATGTACCATGACCAAGGGAATTACTCGCCGTCATACTCGAGTCGACCTCCTTCACGGCCCGGCTCCCGGGGCAATGGGAATAATTACGGCCAATATCAAGATCCAATGACGGAAACATCTCAAGGTCTACACCCACCCAATCGTCTCCGGGTGATGACCAGCATGCCGAACCTTTCCTCCCGCTACGACAACTCTCCAGTCTCTTCCGTTTCCTCACGTCCGACAAGCCCAAACAGAGCGGCATTCACCCCTAGTCCAGCAACAGCAGTAACCGAAAGTCACCGGGGCTGGCCAGAACGACCAACAACACCAATCTACAACCTCCCACCGCCTCCCCCACCACCATCCTGTCCTCTTCCTCCCCCTCCGAGACCAGGCCCACGTCCTCTGCAGCCAACTTCTGCAAACCCAACCTCATCGACCAGCGGCACAACCCCCAAATCCCTCCTAAACTCAGCCCTCCACTTCGCAGGCGGGCTAATCCCGCACCCCCAAGAATCAACCAAACACCACACAATCCTGCGCCACTCACCAGCGCTAATCTTTTACCGCGGCCCGAAAACCTCCCTCGCCATCACAATCTTTTCATCCCCATCTCATCCCCTCCCCCCCGATCGGACGCTCTGGCTCCAGCAACGCGGGTTCTCAGGCGACACGGGTCTAAAGCTCAAGTCGTTAGTAGGGGCGACCTCATCCTGGATGGACGTCACCCCAAGCACACAAGTCAAAGTCTCTGACCTCGAGCCTGAGACCTCAAGAGCATGGGAACGTGACATATCCAAGGCGAGCCGTAAACTCTCGCGAGAGATGGGACCGAAAGCGCATGTGCCTAGACAGACGCATGTTGTACGGATCCCTGAGGCTGCGGAGGATGGATATTTCAGATTGGTCCTTTGTGTTGGGGGCTTGGCTTCTGGGTCAAAGAGAAAGACGTTGTGTCAGAGTCCGGTTTTTAGGGTTGCGTCTACCAGCTCGGATAGCAGTGTGCTTAAGGGGGCGAGTTTGAGTACTATGCCGATTGAGATGGGTGTCAAGGTTGCCAGTTTCATGGCGAGTAATGTTGTGCAGAGGTATGCCGCGCCGGTTGTTGCTGTTGCTGATCGGGTTCGGCCGGGCATGATCAAGGAGGAGGTTGGGAAGCGGGCTTTTAAGACTGTGGGCAAGCAGGTGAGGAACATGAATGGGCCGGGGAGTGAGCGCGATGGGACGTTTTATGGGTTTGATACCGCTGGACCTGGGGGTGATGTTATGGGGATGGGGACGATGGGGACTATGGGCATGGGGGGGATGGTTGTTGGTGGTGAGGAAGGACCGGAACAGCCGTTTCCTATCAAGTTTCAGGGACGAGTTGGGACGGGGACGGGCAGAGGACGGATGGAATTGGGAATGCCGACTACGAATCTGGTTGATGTACCGGGCGATATCAAGGTCAACCTGCGAGGTGTCTACTTTGGTTGGGCGTGTGTGCTTCCCGGTCGCGGGGTCGATCCAGCGATTATCGCGGAGAATTGTTGGTATGAAGCGGTTATCATGGCGACGAAATCTGCTTATGCGAGCGTCATTGCTGAGACGGATATCAAGGTGTATCTGGCGCACGAGTTTGGGGATGGGGTCAGATTCACGGACGCCAAGATGAAGGTTATTGTCATGGGGTTTATACGGCCTGAGGTGCAGCCTGCGCAGGGGACTGTGGCGTCGGTGCAGGACCGCCTGGAGATGGCCTCGCAGGACGTCATGGTTACTATGGCTAGTTTGGGCAGGGAGAACTGGGGACCTGATATGACGCTTGATCGGCTGAAGACGGCCAAGAGCTCGAGGAGTTTGGGGGACAAGTTTAATGATGCTAGGACTAAGGTGCAGAGGACGGTTGAGAAGGTGCCTGTGCATGGGGTGGGGATTCGGACTTTTGGCGGGGAGGAGAGGGATCGGATTCATGGCACGGGGGGGTATTGGGTTGCGAGATGATTAGGTGGCTGACGTGGAGAGGGGACCCAAGAGCTTGGGATATTATATTTAATGGTAATTACTGTACACAATAATTCGTGTTTGGAAGGTTTAAGAATATAGTAGAATCGTTTATATTGGTCGGAGGTCATAATGGTTGGAGCGGGTGGTGATGGTCAATTTGAGGCTCTTGTCAATTGTCTTGACTGAACCCGGTTTGGGCATTCTGGTCTCAACGTGATCTTGGTCCTGGTGTGTGCCGTAATATCCTCATAGAGTACATACCACAGGGCATGGCATCTATACACGAGACCATGCCCAGCGTCGTCGTCATCCCGCATTATCGCGTAGACGCCGACAGCCCTGAGGATATTTCGTTTGTGATTCACCAAGTCGACGACCCGGTTTTCCATCAGGATTTTCATCGACAATAAAATTTCCGACGGATGTACAAGCCGAAGAACGACAAAAAGCGAGACCGACCGGATCTAGAACCAAGGCGGAAACGACGGAGGTAAGCGCCCCGGTACCCGGTTTGCAGGGCAAGGGGTGACCATTTTCCCGGACGCCGCCCTTCCGTCATTGCCGAATCTAAATTGGCCCAGCCCACCGTGCGGTAACGGTCCCGCTGCACCCCAGCTCGACCAGACCCAGCATGATGCACATCCCACCAATCGACCTGCCACCGTTGACGCCGTTGCCCGGATCTCGAGCCTCGCAGAACCTGGGGGGTGGTATCGCTGTGGGGACCGCTTCACTTGGACGCGGGAGTGACAACAGGGAAGGTGGGAATGCGGCGGCACAAAGAACGCCCGCTTTCGAAATTGTCCAGGAGGAAGGGTGGAGATGTTTTGGTCATGGGAACTTGGGAATAAATCAAGTTCTTGAGTGATGACTGACGAGTCTTTAATCGCTCCGATTCGGATGGGATACCGAGAAGGCGGTCGAGCAAGGGCATATCCAGCACACACACATCACAGAGGTCCACATCACTCACATCATTGCCGGCGCAGAAACCCGGTGGCCCAAATCAGCGTGACAGATCGACGACTGGGTCAACCACCATGCCCATTGATCTGGACCGACCTTCCAAGGCAAGGTTGGATCCATGTGTCCGTTCTCAACATGGCACCCAAGAAAGACGCCTATATAGCCCTCGTCAACCGCCCGTTGCACCTGACCATCTCTTCCTCTCCTGTCTCGACGGTGCAGCCAAGTTGAAGTCACATCTCAGCCACAAACTCAACAACGATGAAGTCCTCCGCCATCGCAGCCCTTGTGGCGCTGGCCAGCAACGTCGCTGCCCACGCCACCTTCCAGGCCCTCTGGGTCGACGGCGTCGACTACAACGACCAGTGCGCCCGTGTCCCGCCTTCCAACTCGCCCGTCACCAACGTCGGCTCCAATGATGTCCGTTGCAATGCCGGCACCAGCCCCATCGCCGGCAAGTGCCCCGTTCGCGCCGGAGGCAAGGTCACTGTCGAGATGCACCAGGTTTGACACCTTCCCTTTCCATCCCAGACCTCAACTAACTCCACATTAGCAACGTGACCGCAGCTGCTCGCAAGAAGGCATCGGAGGAGCTCACTACGGCCCCCTGATGGTCTACATGTCCAAGGTATCCGACGCCTCCCGCGCAGACGGCTCCTCGGGCTGGTTCAAGATCTTCCAAGACACCTGGGCCAAGAACCCGGCCGGCCGCGTCGGCGACGATGACTTCTGGGGCGTCAAGGACATGAACAAGTGCTGCGGTCGCATGGAGGTCCCTATCCCCGCCGACATTGCGCCAGGCGACTACCTCCTCCGCGCCGAGGTCATTGCCCTCCATGCGTCTGGCTCGTCCGGCGGTGCTCAGCTGTACATGACCTGCTACCAGATCACTGTTAGCGGAAGCGGAAGCGCCAGCCCGCCTACCGTCAGCTTCCCTGGTGCGTACAAGGCTAGCGACCCTGGTATTCTGGTTAATATCCATGGTACCATGTCGACTTATGTTGCTCCTGGCCCGACTGTGTATGCTGGTGGTGCTACCAAGTCTGCTGGCAGTGGATGCGAGGGCTGTGCTGCTACTTGCACTGTTGGCTCTGGTCCTGTTGGTACCGCTACTTCTGCTCCTCTTCCTACCTCCCCCGGCGGTGGTGGTGGTGGCGGCGGCGGCGGATGCTCCGTTCAAAAGTACGGCCAGTGCGGTGGCCAGGGTTATACTGGTTGCACTGTTTGCGCTGTAAGTTGATGTCCTCCTGATTTGATGATGTTCGCGATCATATGCTGACGATGAATTTAGTCTGGCTCTACCTGCCAAGCTGTTTCACCTCCTTGGTACTCCCAGTGCGCTTAAAGCGGTCATGGTAGGACGGGAAAGAGCTCGCCATGCCATCGGAAATTCGATGCCATCACTGAAATGGATGGTCTCCATCACCGGCAACTGAGCTTCTCTGGAAGCGGAGACAGACTTGACGGGGACGAGAAGATGAAGTAACTTTCATGTTTGAGCGATTAAGATTCTTTGTACATAGTTATAGCATAGCAAACGTCGATTCTTTTCGTGTTTTGTGATCTTAGTTGGTGGTCGCGACGAAAGCTGGACTGCGATGGGTCGATGGTTCCGACCGGTTCAATACACTTTGAGACCTTTGCCCACGGTGTATGAAAGAAAAAGAAAGCAAGAAGAAAAGAAAGAGAAAATGGCCTAGGTAGACCCGGTTTACCTTATTTCTGTTGCCATTGAGGATGTCGGGAGAAAATGCGGAGGGCCGGGAAATCGGAAATACGATTGGTCATCGGGCTTGGTGTGTTGTTAGTGCAGGACCTTAGTTGGCACAGAGTTCCGCCTAAATTCAGGGTAGCCGCCTATCAGACCCACCATACCGCTTTTGTGGCTGCACGAGAGGTCATACATAGGGCAGGATTCTGAGAGCCTAAAATACAGCGGCTTTGTGGTCTAGTGGTATGATTCGCGCTTCGGGTGATAGCAATATCCCATCACACGTCAACGTGTGACAAGATTGTGCGAGGTCTCGGGTTCGATCCCCGACAAAGCCCGTTGTTTTCCTTTTTTTATCATTTTTGTTCCCATATCTTGTAACTTTCCTTACAATCTGCACGGTTTTATTTGAAGGACGACAACAGTCAACCCAAATATTTTCCCATCTAGATTCCGATACGATCATTTCTATGAGTCCAAGTCCAACAACCGAGTGGGAAGGTCCAACGAGGATTGTAGCAGCGCCTGACCGGTGTGGGCAGCCCTGAGCACCTTCCGTATTACTGACAACTGCGTGCAGTTCTTTCCCTGGCTAGGTCCCCACCATGATGATGACGAACCCCTTTTCTTGCCCAGTGAGATCAGCTTCCCACAATCTGGTGATTAAAGAGCGCTTAACCGAAGACGACAGACACCATGCACTCATTGCACTGCTGCGACAGGTGGCACACCGGTGACCGGCCCTTCGACATTTCCGTCTATTTTCTTCTCAATCTCTTTACGTTCTTCCTGATGAAGATCGGGCTGAAACCAACAACAGTCCAATGCCTCAGGTCTGGCTGTCCTACTTCGACATGAACGGATACAACTGCTCGTCCACTCTCAATTCAGGGCCTTGAGCTCACGAAACTCGACTTACTGTCTCGGAGCAATCGATCCTGAAGTGCCACGATCTCAGTCTTAAACACCGTTACACCATTGACAGTCCAGCTCACACCTCGGGCCGAAACCTTGCAGCCAACCTCAGCACGGTGCGTCGTGTCATTCATCACCATAGCGCCCAAGTTTGCCTGAAACTTGCACTGTTTTTGTTGCTGGCAGCTGAAAGTTATGATTATGTAAGGAAATGAAGTGTTTCGCAGACCGAGGTTCTCCGAGGAGGATGCAGAGCCGCTGGCTGCTGCTGCGGCTGAGCAAGCGGAGGTGGTACTGCAGAAGGAGGGAGCTGATCACCGGACGAAGTCTTCCGCAGCTGCTCAGCATAAAGCAACGGAAACACCTCAGTGCATCGATCTTCGCTCTTTATCCGTCTCGCAATCAACTCTCTTCTCTGAACCACACACTATCTTTATCTTAGCCATGAACTCGGAAATCCCAATCCCTCATCATCAACGAACGTTCAAGTTGGAGAACGGCCGTGAGGTCAGTGTTTCCGAGTCAGTTCTGCGAAATGAGGTCCATCAGGTCAACCACAGCGATGTCTTCAGCCCGTCTGGGACACGATCGGTCGTTGTTGGAGAGCTCGTCAAGTTCTTAGAGCACTCACATCGTCCGTCTGTCCGATTTGAATGGCCTGCCCGGTTTGGAGACGACGAAAGTCTCTGCTCAATATGTTCCAGCATCACCCTGGACACAAGTGTACACAACGCATACAATTCGACCACCGGCCGTCTCGGCTTGTCTGTCGGCATTGTACTCGCAAAGGAGGTCTCACTAGGCACCCTGCGTAGCCTCAAGCGCCGGAGTGCGGAGTGTTCCTTGTGTCGCGTTGCGTTGTCAGTCATCTCGAAGGATCCATCCATCATGACAGACACCAAGGTACCGAGCAGTGAAGAATGTATCCTGCGTCCAGGACTGGGAGCTTTTCGCACCTACGTCGACTCCATCCCGGTGACCGATGTCTTCTACGGAAATCGACCCGGGAACAGTGTTCGTGGCCACATACAGTTCTCACGCTATCGACAGGTCCCATCAGATGTATGGAAAACAGAAGCCATGTCGGCAGTTGGAAATGCGTCATCACAACAGGCCGCCGCCCGACTCTGCGATACTCTCATCTCGCGGCAGAATTCTTCCGATCAGCAGATCGACTTCCGTCAGATCCGGGGCTGGCTGAAGAAATGCGAGGACGAGCATGGATCCACCTGCAGCCCTGATCGACACAAGTCATCTTTGACCAGGGACAACGCTATGTTTGTCGTCATAGACTTGGACGAGATGCGACTGGTGAAGCGGCGCCTCTCCTCGTTCTTTGACTATGTCACTCTATCCTACGTCTGGGGTGGCCGGAACTCCTCAGTCACCAACAACAGGAACTTTGAATCCCGTCTGCAAAAGAGAGGCCTGGTGTCGTCTTTTCCCGATCTCCCGGCTGCTGTGCGGGACGCATGCACCGTCGTCAGGGAGGTCGGGAGACGCTTCCTATGGGTAGACGCGCTCTGTATCAAACAAGACGATCCAGAGGACCAAGCGTCCCAAATCCCTCTGATGGACAGAATTTACAGCCAGTCCGTCCTTACCGTTGTAGCAATGTCGGGCGAGCACGCACAATGCGACCTGCCAGGCGTCAAGCCCGGTTCCACGCCAAACCCAATCCAGCGCACAGAGAGAACACCATCATGGATCTTCGCCGAACTACCACCCACGCTCGACAGAGTCCTGAAGCTTTCCAAATACGAGACACGGGCTTGGACCCTCCAAGAGCGTCTGCTTGCCAACCGACGGCTGTACTTGACCCGATGGCAGGCGTATTTCCAATGTTACCGCTACGTTTACCAGGAGACCTACCACCGGCCTCGCCAGATTGTCCAAGATGAACGACTGTTCCAATTTCAAGGACCTGGGGAGTTTTACTTTAACCTGAGTCATGCTCGACTGTCGCTTTCAACACAGTGGCATATTCCGAGTCTGAAAGTCGACGACGGGTCAAGCCTAATTCCATGGGATCAGAGATCGCTGATTATGTACGACAAGCTTGTCAACGAACTCTCGGCGCGAAATCTGTGGGACCCGAATGATATTCTCAAGGCGTTCCAGGGTCTCGTTTCGAACATGGAAGCCAGCCAGGCGGGTCCTTTTGTTGCTGGATTGCCACTTCGAGTGCTTGACCGGGCCTTGCTGTGGGCGCCGGTTCGGGGATTAGAGAAGCGCGAGCTTTCCAAGGACGCCAGGCCAATTCCCAGTTGGTCGTGGTGCGCCTGGGCAGGCCCTGGCGTCAAGCATCCTTGGGCGTCGTACGGCCTTCTGAACCACTTACTCGACTGTGACTTTCGGGCCCATGCTTCATATATCCAGGACTTTTTCTTGGAAGATAGTGGCGTTTTTCGGCGTGTTGACAGAAACGCCTACAATGCGACCGACAAGAGCCAGCCTCTAGCCGTTGGCCATCCGGAGGACTACGGGATGAGTCTTGTTCAGCCACACGGCGATGGTGGCCAGTTTCTCCATTTTGTCACGCAGGTGGTCTCGGCGGATGCTTTCAACGTCGGGTTCGGAAGCAAGCGAGGCCAAATCGGTTCTCAAGACGTCGAGGGAGACTGGGACCTCATGTACAGCCCTGGTGGCCGATACTTTGTCAAAG
Source organism: Rhypophila decipiens (assembly GCA_033297075.1). Lineage (NCBI taxonomy): Eukaryota > Fungi > Ascomycota > Sordariomycetes > Sordariales > Naviculisporaceae > Rhypophila > Rhypophila decipiens. The sequence goes on from MU858155.1 coordinate 68,964, forward strand.
CAATTTCACCCGCAAACGAAGGCGTCGTGGCAACATGTGTTGAACTTGGCGAAAATGGCAATCAGAAAGGGCTCTCCAGCTTCGTATATACGAAGAAGAATGTGCCGGCCGAGAACGAGAAAGACCCGCTTCCTGCCACACGAATCTTCAACAAGGGAGAAGAATGTGGGATTGTATTGTCCGACGAGGAATCGATACGGCATTGCTTTGGTGGACCTCAGGCGGCCGCTCAGCGTCGCAAATACAACCTGGTTCTGCTATCTGCCAACTGTAAAGGGTTCGATGGCGTGCGGTGCGACCCTGTGGTCCGGGAGGGGCGGGGCGACAGGTTTATGCTCTACGCACAATTTGCTTGCCAGGGAGACTATTCTCTGTATAATGCGCTTTTGACGGAAGTCGTTAATGGCTATCAGGTGAGAGTTGCTTTGGTGCAGATCAAGGAGGATGCCTTCTTGGAAGCTGGGACCAGGACGGAATATGTCAGGCTTGGCTAGGGAATGCCCCCCGCCTTCCAGTTCGGCTCGAAAAGAAAGATTCAGCACAGAAACCCGTCTGACTGCAGCAAAGCGTTACACCCATGGCTGGAGATAATCTGGTTAAATCGGTACCATGCAGGAACTCCCGGATCCCCGCGGCCCCCAAGGCAGACTCGGTGGCCCTGTCGTTCAGTACCGTGACCAACGAAGGAATACAATTGGATGATAGCGAGCTGAAGGATTCCAAACCACCTTTTGGCTCTAGACCTCCATTGTATAGTATCGCGAGTACCGGGGCGTTCTTGTCACGGTGGCGAAGCAGCTGTGAAGTTACATTTTATATGGAGGTTGTGATAGCCGATATCGACCTTTTGTTACTTGTCAACCAAGCTTCCCTTGATGGATTGCATGCAAGGAATTATGAGTTTCTCTGCTTCCTCACGAGTCACGACGCGCCATCAGTTTGGGGCTCTCCAGAAGCAGCCGCATGCTCGCCCATGATGGACCGAGGTGCACGTCAAGATGAACGGGCTCGCTCAAGTCAAGACGACCGTTCTGATGCCATGGCGGGATCGCCCGTCAACTCGGAGAGCTCAAGCACCACCGGTCATGTCAACACTATCCCCGAGGTTAGCCTGTCGATCAATGCTGCACCTGGCCACGGTCCTATGCCCCCGAGTCCCGGAGTTTCAGCCATGACTGTTTCCGAATATGACATCGAGTTGGACCCTTACCACTCCCGCCTGTCCTGCGGGGAGCATGGAGTACTGACAAGCTCATCCCGACTCATGGTGAGAATCACTTGACAAGACGAATGTGGTGCAACTGGCCTCAAGTTGGACGCCTCCCATAACGACTCCTTTACGGCCAAATTACAAGCCAATCCCACTTCGATGGACGTACCAAGTACTTCTCTTGATTCTGATTGCCGGCTTCTTCGTCTTTCTGGAATACGAGACTCGGCTGCTTCCTGAGCCCAAATTCCATGCATTCATACCTCATCCTCTCTGAGCCTCGTCACAGTCCGGACAACAGATACAAGCTCGGACCTGGCCCAAAGGAAAATGTGCCGAAGAGACGCAATCTCCTGTTGGAGCACCTAAGCCAACCCGAAGTACGAACTGGGAAAGATCAGGCCCTATCACAGCAAGTCCAGCTCGCGCCATATATGCGCGAGATCCTGATCCTATTCCACCGGAAAGTGATTATCCCAAACCAGAGGACGGCGGAAGATACTGCTTTTGGTATCCTCCCCAATGGCGATTTCGGAACGACTACGTGCCCTACTATCCCATTGGCGAATATATACAGTTCTTCGAGGTGTCTGAGGATAACAAGGACGTGCCACTTTGCCCCTGCCACAATGTGATCTACACGATGGACCGTGAAGAGCGAGTCCGGCTGGGAAGCGCAGATGAATACTGCGATGCAGTCATCAACGCCATCAAAACGCTCAGTACCATGGAGGATAGACAGTTTAGCTATTGGCAGGGTGCCGCTAATCCATACACCACAAGCTTCTCGTGGTGGCGTGGGCCGGATCGGTACTGGAAGACGCCGCCTCAACTGACACGTCCACCTCCATGGACTTTCCCAAGTTTTGCCCCTAATGGGGATGTCTTTCTTCCCTTGGAGAAGCGAACTACAGCTCCAGGACCGAATGGCGAGACAGTGTCGGATGTGTTTGGGAGGAAGCTTGAAGCGCCGGACATTGGATACTTTCCTGCTGGCCATACTGGTGTCGAGACCATGTGGACATACTACGGCTTCCAGATGTGGGCAACAGACACCATCACACCCAGAAACCCGATCTGTTCTTTGGTGGCAGCTTCCCCTTACGCGGCCAGACAGCGCCCTCTTTATAGGGGATACCTGCACATCCTTGATCGTGTCTCCAACCAGCGTGGATCCGGGAATCATAACAAGCGACACATCTACGAGCAGCTCGACCTCGCCCCCGTCTTCCAGCTCGAGTTTGGAGTCATCAACAACGACTGAAGTGGTGTCAGAATCTAGCATATCACCATCCAATGCACCACCGTCCAGTGCATCACCATCCAGTACCTCTGCTTTTATTGTATTGTTGTCAAGGACGCCAGTCACATCACCATCCCGTAAACCACTCGAGTCCTTCATCTCCCCCGTCACGTCCTTGGACCCAAGCCATGCTTCTCAGCGGCCTTCTGCCTCGGAATCTCAGCCACATTCGACAGCTTTGGTGGCCATCCCGGTCACTACTGGCGGGGCAACTGAAACTTCTACAACTTGGACACGCCTTGAAAGCGGCGATATTTTTGGTTGAAAACAACAACCATCACCACAATCTCCTTGGCCACCACCGGGTCATCAACAATCACCCATGTCAAAACCATAACCACGAATGGTACCACAGGACTCGTCACCATCACGAAGGCCATTATACCTCTGGTCTCGACAACAGTAATGGTCAGCACGAGCACACCATGGACCACAATGAGATTTTTTGGATTTTGTGAGCCAGAACCCATGGGTACGTCCCTCACCGTGGGCGCCAGTTCAATTAGGCACAAGGCTGCAGGATCTACCCGAGCCGGCAGAAGTAACGATCAAGACCCACTTTGCCTCCGATGGGCATCCGATATTCACATTCACCGGGGCTTTCAGGACAATGGAGACAGTTGTCACCTATCCATCATCGACGGTAACAGAGACCCAAGCGTATCTGGACGGCACCTACGGCTTCAGACCAAGTCCGCCCAAGGACGACCCAAACAAATGGACACAACCCAAAGATAAACCCGCCCAGCCCGACAGAAATAATTTCTTTAGTCTGAAGTCGGAAAAGGACTTCCTCATGGCGTCCTTGATCCCAGTTCTATTGGCGACATTCCTTACCATCCCGATACAGATCTTTATCAAGACCTTTAACCACATGATTCCATTTCGGGCATTGAGGTACAAGCAACGATCCGAAGGCGCAGAAGCCAAGGACTCGCTGTGTCTTGCCCGCGGTGGTATCAGTGTTTTCACCGCGCCGAAAATCGGACTTCGGTTTATACGCAAGTATCGAGACCCGCTCCCACTCTTGAGTCTCCTGCTCGATGTTTTCACGACGCTACTTATACCCCTATCCAGCGAAACTATTCAGATAGAATTTGGGAAAAATCGTTGTGCATCGTTGGACAGCCCGGTGGTCAAGTATGGGTACCGCGGTCCATGTGCCATTGGGCTGAGAAAGTCAGTAATTCCATCGAGAGCTGCCGAGGTATTTATGAGCGTCATGTCCCTTATTATTTTGGTCATGGGATACCTCTTGTGGCGGTGGCGGGCTGGTGTTTCTGCCGACCCGTGGAGTGTTGCATCGATGACGGCGCTGCTATCTGGAAGTTCGCGGGAAGTCAAGAAGTTGATTCTGGGTATAACACCGCCAGAAGGTCAGGGAGACGCAAGAGATTTAAACGACACAGAGGTCGATGCAGCCACTTCCAAGGATATTGCCAAGGCTTTGGAAGGAAAGCGGTTCCGCTTGGGATATTTCCAAGTCTCTCCCGGGTGCGACCGCTATGGTTCTGCTCAGTGGCGACACGACGGCAAGGACGGAAGGTGGGGAGGCAGCATCAGGAGTGACACCACCTGGGGTCAAACAGGGCCATACCAACACATGAGTTATGGACTGGAACTGGTGTCACCGGACGAGGTAGAGACCGGATCCGTTCGGCTGACTGTCAAGGAGCCGCCTACACGGTCATCTACCCAAGACAAGACGACGCAGCAAGGCTCGTTCCTGGGCCGGCTCCTGGGGAAATTTAAGAAGTTGGCTCTCAAGTTGCGAATTTCCAAGAAGAAAGAGAATACTTCGACTTCCACAGTGTCCAGGAAGCGTTGTCAGACAACAAGCGTCATACCCGCTGTGTTTCTTGTTCTCGTCACAGGCCTGTTGATACTGATCCTATACTACGAAAACACAATCCTCGACACCCCATTCGAGAGATTCATGGATAGCCAGACTTATGGAGTGCGCTTCATGTTTACGGCCATGGGCACCGGGATTACTGCGTTTTGGGACTGGTATTTTGCATGTAAGCCACTTGTCTGCTTTCTTGATTGACTCTACCTGGCACCTGCTGACATTATCATTGTACTAGACATATGCGAGAAGCAGCACTTTAGTCAGCTCCACGCTGCGGCGTCGAAACCTGGCCATGAAAACTCCTCGGGAAATCCGCAACGCCCAACAGCAAGGGCAGCACCCGCCTCACCCCCTTCATGCACGTGTGTGCGCGTCAACACCACGACAAGCACAATCCTAAACGCAATCCCCTCCAACGAATTATCAGCTCTCTACCACGCCTTCTTCCCATCCAGGCTCAAGTTCCAAGCGCCCTGCCAGTGCGCCGCCAGCAACAAGTACAACACCAAAAGGATCGACCTAACCCTTGCCTCGGTGTCGCTAGCCGCCTTTCTCGCCAAATTCGCGCCCATCCTCCTCAGCGGTGTCCCCTTCCGCAACACCATTACTTGGAAGATGCACGAGACTTATACCTGGTCGCTGGTCGCAGTTCTGGGGTACATGGTTCTTGTATTGACGATACTTTTGTTTCCCTCCCAGATGCTGAGAAGCATTGGAACGAGAGGTAGAAAGGAGAATGGCAAGAAGACCTCACCGCCACCAGCGCCGACATCGATAGCTGGGTATATGTATTACGTTTGTGACTCGGTAATGCTGAGGGACTTTGAGGGACTGTCGACTTCTCCAAGGAAGGTCAGGGATAAGGCTGTTATGGACATGGCTGCTAGACATCATGAAGGCCATCTTGAGAGTCGCGGGGGACAGGGATATGCTTTTGGGACAATGACTGGCGTTTCAGGGGTCAGGAGGGTCGGCATTGATTATGCAGATGCCAGGTGACGATATACTGACCACCTCGTGGCAGAGGTCCTGCTTCTGGCATAGTATTTTGTTCGGAGAAAGAGGTTATGGACACGTACATTATGAAATACTCAGAAGATGGTCTCAAGATTAATGAAAGAATCAAACACAAATAGTTCCACAAGTTTTCTAACAAATGAAACTCAAGAACCCCAACCCTTAGAACCCCGTCATAGAAATATCAATACAAAAAGACCATCAACTCACCAACCTTGCGCCCCCGGCTGCTCTCACATCCATCTACTCAAGCTCAAGATGGATATAATGCTGAAACTTGCCCTTGTCCACCGTCCGCTTCCCATATCCAAGATCGGTATTCCAATTATACTCTTCGACCGTGACGGTACCCTTGTCCTTGTTCACAGCAACAACCCAAGCAACGTGTCCCTTTTTGCCAGCATTCGTCTGCGCTATACTCCCCACTTTAGGAGTCTTGTTAATCTTGACCTTGCTCTTTTTAGCAGCCTCGTCCCACTCGTTCGCATTCCCCCAGTCCGCGCCCCTCCATTTGTTATGAAACTTGATTCCCAGTCTCTTGTTGATGCGCCAGGCGACGAAGCTGGTGCAGTTGCAGCGGAAGTAGTTCCAGGGGTCGATTCCCTTGTTGGCCGAGCAAGAGTTCTTGTAGGGGTAGTCGTTTTTGATGGGGCCGGGCAGCTTGTTGGGTTTTGGGGATGATGGCTTGGGGGCTTCTTCGCATTTCTTGGTTACGAAGCCGTCTTTGCCTGTCTTGACGTAGTAATCGGCCACGTAGCAGTTGTCGGGGGTCTTGTCCCAGATGTTGTTGCCTTTTACTGCGGTGCCGGTTGTTTGGCAGGTTATGGAGATGTCCTTTCCTCTGGCGTAGGTTTGCTTCACTGAGAAGGAGGTTCCGGGGCCGGAGCGGCAGTTTACGCCGTCTGCTTTGATTGGATAGGCTGAGACCAGGATTGTTGGGGAGAGGGAGGTTAGGAGGGAGAATGTGAGCAGGGAGAGATGCATTTTGCTGGGCTGGTTTGGCTGGTTTGTGGATATCTTGATGATGGTGGGTGATAATGGAGTTGAACTAAGAGGTCTTGAAGAACGGAGGAGAGTGAGGATGAATGATATAGAGTTAGGACATGATCGAAAAACTTGGAGATACCGGGCACCATCTTTTATACAAGTTCGATTCGACGAACTGGTACACCTAGATCAACGGATTACAAAGCTTTGAGTGGCTTCATGTCAACGTTGGAGATCAAAAGCCGAGCTGCTCAACTCCATCACCGAGTCGGTGAACTTCAACGTAAGCAATATACGCTGGGTGAGGGCGAGGTTCCATCGAACTCAAAAATTGAATCTGCTATTCTATGAGGGAAAAGTCCTAGGCAGGACTCGGTCAGGTCGACAAGTTAATTACCATCTAGGCTGCTTGATACTGCGTAGATTGGAACTGAGGCTGTAAATTGCCCTCCCAAGGTGCATCTGATTCCAGCCACCAAGGTAGGCCAACGGGAACAGCTTTCATGTGCAGAATACCGCGAAGGGGGTGTATTAATATCTGCATCGTGGAGAGCTGTGCAACAACGTAATCTCCGCCCTGTGCCCGATGGCCTTGAAATCATCTTGGTCGCAGCTGCAGTGCTTCCCTACCACTCAGGCACAACTATTGTCCGACCTGAACAACCCCAGGTCCATAAGCGCGGGGAATTCGAGCCGCGTGGACATTACCCCGGTGAGGCGCCAATACAAAGCCGTTGACGATCTCCCCGAGGTACAAAGCTTGTCATGACCTCCATGGCTCCCTTTACTTGCATTAGTCTTTTTGACCAACACCGAAGACCCAATGCGGCGGACCTGACTATACAACCACAGAGATGAGATGTGGGAAGAAGGTGGCGCAGCTCACGCCCAATGATACCTCATTACGACTATCATGAGAACTGATCTAATTTCCCCACACTAAGGGTGCCGTTGTCCTGGATGTAAGAAGAGGCACAGCTTTCTGCCCTCGCTTGCAACCTTTTCAACTCTACAGGAAATGAGCTGAACCATCGTGAAGCGAACCAGACGGCATAAGACGGCGACGACATGATCCGACTCGCGGGGAATAGTTTGACCAGGCGGCAATAAGCCCGGTCCTGTAATTCTAATTATGGGGGTTCACAAGAGTAATTCTTTATGATTACGTTGTTGAGGAACATCGACTTTGGGGCTCTGCTGGTAGAGTGCCGGACGTTTTGGACCGGCCGAGTAAGAAGATCTTTAAACCAAGATGTTGAGCTGAGGTTGAGATGTATAAAAGCTGCCGGAATTCCTCTTCAAGGGGACAGTAACATGGAGCATCATCATCATCACTTCATCTTGACAGCCTTTCCATCTTCTCCAAGTTCCAGTCCCAACGGGTCACCATGAAGTTCACTCTCGTCGCAGCCGTAGCCTCCTGCCTGGCTGTGGCAAGCGCCTACCCAATCAAGGGCGACACAGTCAACTGCCGGTCCGGCCCAGGAACCAAGTACGCCGTCAAGAAGACGTACAAAAAGGGCCAAGACGTCAAGCTCTCATGCCAGATGCCGGGCGAGAGCGTCAACGGGGTCACCCTCTGGGACAAGACCACCGATGGCTGCTACGTGTCGGACTACTACGTCAAGACCGGCACCAGCGGCTACGTTGCCCCCAAGTGTCCTTCCTCGGGCGGTGGCAGCTCGTGCAGTGCTCCCAGGTCGAATGCCGCCACTGTCAACCTCATTGCCGAGTTTGAGGGCTTCAGGGCGAGTGTTTGTATGTTTTTGACCCAGCTTCACCTCTCCATGACAATGTGCTAACAAGGGTCTTTTAGACAAGGACCCATCCGGCAATCCCACAGTAGGATACGGCCACCTCTGTACAAAGTCCAACTGCGCCGAAGTCAAATACCCCATCCCCCTCTCCAAGGCGAACGGCAAGAAGCTCCTAGCCGACGACATGAAGGTACGTTTTCCCTAATCCCTTTGCAACACCAAGTTACTAACAATTCCTTTAAAATTATAGCCAAAAGAAAAATGCCTAAAAAACATGCTCAAATCCAAAGCAGTCCTGAACATGAACCAATACGGCGCCCTAGTCTCATGGGCCTTCAACATGGGCTGCGCCGCCGCAGAATCATCCACCCTCGTCAAGCGCCTCAACAAGGGCGAGAACGTCAACAAGGTCCTCTCCGAAGAACTTCCCAAATGGGTCCATGCAGGTGACAAGGTGTTGCCTGGCCTCGTGAGACGGCGCAATGCCGAGATTGCGCTGGCCAAGAAGAAGACTACTGATAAGGCGTTGCCTGTCAAGTGTTAGGGGGACTACCAGGCCCAACGGTTGGGTTTCTTATTGCGCTTTGTAACTGTGGTTCCTATCTTTTTAAGCGTGTGTCGGTTCTTTCTGGGATTTGGTCTGTTCTCTGTTAGCACTGCTCGTTTTCTCTTATCTACTCCTTGGATTCTTCCAAATCCACATTTTACTTGCTCATTATAAACACTTACTCCGTAAAGTTGGGCAACATGCAAAAACGGGCTGTCCCAATACAGTCTGGTACCATACAATAATCCCTTTTCTCAAATACGGATACCGTACACGACCCATTCTACCTGCCTACCTACAAAAAAAAAACCACCAAAAAGGAAACAACTCACATCTCACCATCTTGATTGTAAAAACAATGAAATGACCCCTACCCGACTTGAACGGATAACCTTTCGATCTGGAGTCGAACGCGCTACCATTACGCCAAGGAGCCGTGTTACTGCTTATTGACATCCTGAGTCGAGTCTGGAGATTATCCGGCTCGTCGTGGCATGGAGGTTGGTGATTCCGTGCGTGGGAAGCTTTAATCTGCCCTCCATGTCCACATGTGGCGGGGATGTGTGGTGGTGGTACGTATCTGTATCTCCACATGGCGTTATATGACAAATGGTAAATAGGCTTAGTTGGAGACGTTGCGGACATCTCGTGGGGCTTTGTTTACTTTAAGCGATGAGATTTGCTAACAAAACCAGAGTGAATTCATGAAGCTATAAAGAAAATGTAACAAGCCGTCGCAATGATGCTAACCAAGAGAGCGGCATTGAGAACGCCATCGCAAAAGCACCCTAACATACAATATGAGGACTGGCTGCATCTATTGCTCCGACGTCTTACATGCAGCTGCTGGCAGGTCAAGAAATAGACTAGAAGGAAAGAAATGTCATGTTGAACAAGAGAGAGAAATATCCCACACACCAAGCTACCCATCATGATGATCCAAGAAAGTAAATGATAGAAAAAGGGAATGTCTGAAGAGAAAAAAAAGCCATATGCAAAACGCTAATCCCCTCTGCCTGCCTGGTAACTGGAGAACCGGCACCCATACCATATACCCTATTCCATGCTTCCTACCCAGTGTCCCATGCTATGCTATGCAATGGCCTTGATATGCCTAAAAGTAAAACAACGCGAAGGAAAAAAAAAAAAAGAGAAGCCACAAAATCAGCTCGTACACAAGTCTATCCACTCCAAAGCGGCGGTATTATACCGAAACGACGCCTCTCAAACGCCCATCACTAGCCAAAATCTCATCAAACGTCATCGCCCGTCCTCTCGGCTTGGGCATGGGGGGCATAGACCCTGCACTCATCCCCGAGTTCGTCCTCCGATGTCCTTGCGCGCCGGTACTTCTCCTCGGAATCCCGTCAACCTCTTCCTTCTCATTCCCAACCTCCTCATCTGTCTCCTCAATCCTTCCGCCTAACCCAGGCCAGCGATTCCACTTGCCGCCGCCAAAACCGGTAGCAGTGGACGAGAAGGCAGTACGAGTCGACATGCCGCTTCTCAACCCCATTCCCACCGTCGAATGAGAATCGCCATCCTTGTGATTGTCTTTTCTATTTCCTCCTGCACTGCGTGACAAGAACCGTGCGATCCTCGAAATCGTACCAGCCCGCTTGAGACCCGTCTGCTCGTGTTTCTTCTCCCTCTCCTGGGCGCGTCTTTGGCGGTGAATATGCGGTGTAAAGATCGGGTTCGCATTCGCAAAGTCCTTCTCTTTCTGGACAGAGTCCGCGTCTGACGTAGAGTGCGAGTGCGACGGTGTCAGTTCTGGCGCTTCGGGAATGGTATTCTCCTTTTCGTCATGGTCCTCAATCGAACCCGATGTCGCCGACGTGACTCTACTCAAGGCCGGACTTTTCTCGCCTCCATGGCCAGGCAGACTAGGCAGCCGTTTACTCTTCCTCTGCGTGTAATGCGACCTCCGGAGGCGCACTCGTTGCGGTGTGGTGACTTTAGGCGGCGGAGAGGTGGTTCTTGATGTGGTGAGGCTTGGTGTATCGGGAATTCCATCGCCGTCATAGTCGGGCAGGATTTGCGGTTGCTCGTCCCCTTCGACGTCGTCCGGGATGGTGATGCTTGGCAGCTGGGGAGCAGCGTCCTGGTGGGACTGGACCCGGAACAGTTTGCCGTATTGAACACCCGGCGCTCCTTCCCAGTAGCTCCCGTCTGTGTCGCGGTACGTGTAGATTTGCGTGTCGGCGTCGTAACCTACGCGCGTCATGCCCTCGGGCAGACGCTCTTCGTCGGTATCGAGGTGCGCCCAGCGACCCATTTTGGCGCTGTTGTTGGTGCTGCAGGTGCTGAGTCGGGGGCAGTTATAACGGTTATAAGTGGGGCGGTAAGGTGTAAGTGGTTGACGATGGTTCAAAGGTGCTTGAGAAGAATGCTTTTGATGGTTCAAGATAAATGTAGCGAGTATCGATCAGTAGCAATGTCAAAAATCGTTTGAAGAGATGGATGTTGGAAGAGTGCTTTGGGTTCTTATTGCTGCCGCGCGTTCACCTGCTGATGGTCATTCCATCGGGCATTGGAAGCTGCCCGGCGCAGTGGTTGGTTGTGGAAGCTTCATGCCTGGCATTCTCCAAATGGGGCTCCAAGCTTGGCAAGCTGCGCAGCGATCCACCACTCAGAAGTCGGCAACGTCATCGTCACCTGGTCAAGTTCAGGCCGTTGCTCACTGCCACCTCATCCGCTCTGCCATTGCACAACAGCGCACAACAATGGTATTGTCCCGGTCCAGCCGTTGTACAACCACCGCGGTCCCGCATGCCTAATTGTTCATTTCTTGGGCAATGCCTGAATGCCTAAAGCCTCACTTTTTGGAGACAAGATGGAATACGGATGAGGTCGGGGTTCGCACAACGCAGCTGATTTGGGTAATGGGTTGATATAATTGGGCCACAGAAGGAGACATGCCGTTCGTCCAGAAATATCTTGTCACGTTTGGATTGGCAGTGCTAGTTGCCCAAGGTGATGGCAGCACGTTTCATGTCTTGCCAGTTTCGGCTCTCGATGCTCCCGTTTTGGATTGGACCAGTAATTATTGTCACTTTGTTCGGGCATCACAAGAACGAACCTGTACGGCTAGCTGAAGGCCTGAAAGCATCTGAACCTGTCATCTCTGAAGCCGGGTAGACTTCTCCTGTGCCTGGTGCACTGCAATTTGACCAACCTGTTGTAGTTGCGCTATTAAATATAAACTATTTCGTTGGTCTTAAACGCGGTAGCGCATCTATCATACTTGATGGTGCTGTACTCGTTCAGCTGTCGTACTTGTTAGACTCACCACAATGCACAAGTACACAAAGTACGCAGGAGGCACGACCCCTGAGCACCCGTCCCGGTCCATCAGAGGAGTCTCGCCGAGACCGAAAGTGATACCGGCCGAGTACTGAAGGGACAACCCAAAATCTATTCCAATAGTCGAGTCTACACGTGTATGGCCGAGTGCAAGACCCACCGTCCTGCCGAACCTTCGAGAAAGACCTGGTAGCGCCGTCAGAAACCCGCCAGCCGTCCAGGTCAAATGCTCCCTAGGTGCAAAACGCCGGCCGATGAATGTACATTAGGTAGAGAGTATGGAGATAAGAAGAGCAAGAAAAATGTGCGTGGACCAGGCAGTACCGTTTGGGAATGCAAACAAAGAAAACATAGAGCATATTGAGATATAATGACTCTCAGAATGCATGTGAGCGTTACGACAACAGGAAAAGATAATACATGAGACCTAAATCAGAAAGGATATAAGAAAAGAGGTAAAAACGGACCAACACCAGCTTTTAGTCATCCCACTCCTCATCAAGCTGGTCAATCAGCCGATTCTCGTCGTCCCGAGTCCTTCCCCTCCCATTCGGTGAGATTTGCAGTGACCTGTAGCCCCTCCGGCTCGGCATCAACCTTGAGCACGAGGATGTCAAGATGATAAAGGTATCCTTCAGCATCAAAACAAGAGCAAATGTTAGCCATGCACGCCAAAAACAACAATTCCAGCTTCACTCCCACTCTCGCTGTCAAACACATCACTCCCCTCGTCGTCATCATCCTCTGTCACGGCGCACTCGGAACATAAACAAAAGGAATGACAGCAGCAGCAAAGACTAACCGAGATAAAGCTCCAAATTCCTGCCCAAAGACTGTAATTCGGCAATTGCCTCCACCCTCTCGCATGCGCCACGGTGCGCTGATAGAAAATACCACCAACGATGTACACCAAAACCGCAATGAAGAAGATGATGGCAAAGACCGAGCCCGGCCCTACACTCCCCGGCTTATGAGGTTCCGCAGTAGCGCAGGCATGCTGAGACCGGACTTCAAAGAAATACGCGCATTCGTCGGGGTCGGCGCTCACGAATGATGCCGTCGTCGATATTTCCGGGTCGTGGTCGCATAGGAACGAGATCGTGGCCGATTTTCGACGGCCCTTTTTCTTGTCCTTCTTCTCGTCGTCATCGTCGTCGTCCTTGTTGACCATGTAATCGTCGTCGTCGTAGTCGGGGTAATCGTGGTACTTGTTTTCTGCGCCCTCGTGGACGCTGCCGAGTATGTCCGGGCTGCGGCGTTTCCTCCTCTTGTCTCTCTCCTTGTCTTTTCCGCCACAGGGCGAGCCGTTTGAGTACTGGAGAACTAGTTTGCGGCCTCGGGGCTTTAGGGTGCCGGATTGTTGGCTGGGGCCCTTGATGTCAGTTTCCATAGTTCTTAACAGACTTTTAGATGCCGAGAACCTCACCCTAGCGAGTAGACCTTGCCCTTCTCCTCGTAGTAGGCACTAATGTTCTTCCAGTCGGACTTGTCCACGCCCACCACGTCTTCTATCCCTTTAACGACGGCCCCGCAAATATTGAGCGTAAAGTTGTAGCCATAATCGTATCCTCTCGCCAGGTAATCTTCTGTCTTGACGCCTCGGCCTGGCTTCTCCCCCTCGGCTATGACAACGGCCGTGTCGGGTCGCAGATCGAAGAAGGCGCCGCTGGTGGATGTTGCGACGCAGGCCGTGGCTGTCGCTGTTGGGGTCGTCGAGAACTTGCCATCCTCGGCCACAGCCACGCTCGCCAGTACCGCGACTGCCCCCAGAAAGTTGTGTGTCGATTTTAGCTGCATTTTCTTATTCAATGGAATTGGGGAAACGGTTCGTTCGGCAGTTTGTTGAAACGGATCTCGGATCGCAAAAGTTATCGATGCGCTGCTCCCGGCGCGCCAAGAGATGGTTGGAAGGAAATTGTCATCAAGGAAAGGAGGGAGCGCTGTACGAGCTGAAAGTTGGTTAGCGTCCGGAAGTCAGAATTACCTTTGAGCGATCGACGGAAGAAGAAGACGTGGTTACAGTTTGGAAAAAACAGAACGTTGGTTTTTTTGGGTTCGTGATACTCGAGTTTCCGTTTCGTTGTTCACTTTCGCAAACTGCCAACGGCCATGATGAATGTGCATGTGGCGTGGAATGCTCGCTCTGATTGGACAGACAACCGGCCTTGTTAGTCAGGGGCAGCTTTTCGGCAGGCAGGCGGCCGCAGGATGACGGCAGTGGAGGTCGGCCGCCTGTCAGTGAGCTTTGTTGGTTCCTAGAACTAGCCCCTGAGCGTCCGTCAACTTTCAAGCCTGTGACTTTAACTCCGTGGGCAACGTATTTGAGTGGTTATTTCTTCAGTCATTCTCATTTAGTAATGATTTGAACGGCTATAATGTTGCATCTGTTTATTTCCAGATTGAGCAAAACCTCATCTCATCGTCACTCAAATCATGGGGGACTTTCCAGATCACGCTTCCCCCGCCGCGGGACGCGCGGACCACTGAGACCCCGGGAACCGTGATTGACTAGCCCGAAATGTAACGAGCTAGCCCCGAGATGGTACCTCATAGCTTGGCAATTTGGTTTCCTCGATCAGAATTGTGGCACAACACCATCTGGATCTTCACCAAGATTCCCCGTTCGCGACCGTCGACCGCCATATAAGGATTCAGCCTTCGCTTGTCCTTCGTTTTCGAGCGCCAATTCACACACAGTCTCAGCAATCATGGCCCAAAAAACGAAACAAGCGGCGTCATTGCCAAAACCACACAAAGTTCACTACGAGTTTGGAGGACCGTATGTTGTTACGCTTATTTGCTTTTTTTTTCTGAATCCCATTTCGCTGGCCTCAATTTGCGCCAGCGTCGCAAAGGTGATAATGGCTAACGAACTCCTACTTCTAGTATCGGCGCCGCTGGAATCGTCTTCGGTCTCCCGATCCTCCTCAACGTCATGTACTTTGCCTGCAACGACATTACAGGGTGCCCGGCCCCTTCCCTCCTTCATCCCAAGTCGCTCGATCTCGAGGTGCTTAAACGCGAAGTTGGCTGGCCAGAGAATGGGTTGTGTGGTTTCTTCAGCTGGGATGCCATGGGCTGGACTCTGGGATACTATCTCTTTAATGCCATTCTGCACCGCGTCCTGCCCGGTACCGAGATGGAGGGCGTCGTGCTTGCGAACGGCGGTCGCCTGAAGTACAAGCTGAACTGTACGTGGTCGAATCCTCCTCTTTTCTTTTCACATGGCTGACCCATGTCGCAGCGTTCTCGTCGACCCTGTTCACTCTCGCGATTCTTGCTGCTGGTACCTTTTCCCAAGGCGCCGAGTTCCCCGTTTGGACCTACATCTCCGACAACTACCTCCAACTTCTCACCGCCAACATCCTGTTCGCCGCAGGTCTCGCCACGTTTGTCTATGTGCGCAGCTTCGAGGTCAAGCCCAACGACCCCAACAACAGACTCCTCGCTGCCGGCGGCCACACAGGCAACATGATGTACGACTACTACATTGGCCGCGAACTGAACCCTCGTATCACGCTCCCCGTCCTCGGTATGATTGACATCAAGGAGTTTATGGAAATCAGGCCGGGTCTGCTGGGTTGGATCATTCTAAACTGTGCGTTCGTCGCCAAGCAGTACCGCCTATATGGCTACGTCAGCGACAGCATTTTGTTTATCACCATCGTCCAGGCCCTCTACGCTTTCGATGGCCAATACATGGAGCCCGCGCTTCTCACCACGATGGACATCGTCCGCGACGGCTTTGGTTACATGCTGGCGTTTGGTGACCTTGTCTGGGTTCCCTTCCTGTACTCACAGCAGACGCGCTATCTCGCTGTCCACCCGCAGCACCTGGGTCCCTCGGGACTTGCCATTGTTGGTGCCGTCCTCCTGGTTGGATTCGTCATCTTCCGCCTGTCCAATCTCCAAAAGAACACCTTCCGCACCAACCCGAACGACCCCCGCAACGCCAATGTCAAGTACATCAACACCAAGACTGGCTCGAAGCTCATGATCTCTGGCTGGTGGGGAGTGTCCAGGCATATCAACTATCTCGGCGACTGGCTGCAGAGCTTCGGTTATAGCGTCCCCACTCTTCTCGCCGGCTACACCATCCTGTCGGCCGGAACCGGTGCTGCGGGCGCTTACAAGATGCTCGATGGCCGCGAGGTGGTTGCCGGTGAGGCCAAGGGCTGGGGCATGATCTTTACCTACTTCTATGTCCTCTATTTCGCCGTCCTGCTCGTGCATCGCGCCGGCAGAGATGATGACATGTGCTCTGCCAAGTATGGCGAGGACTGGGAGAAGTACAAGAAGATTGTCAAGTGGCAGATCATCCCATACATCTATTAGGGGAAATCTCGAGACCGTCAATGTGCATATCGGAGTCCTTGGGGATTTTAGGATGAGGATGTCTGGTAGCATATAAATGGGCGATGCATTGGCATTTTCAGCGTTGGTTTGCCCCATTTGTCTTGATGCGTGAGTAGTATGAGGCCTGACTTGATGCCGGACAAGTACGTAAACTTCTGTAATATAGTATATATCTCTAGTAATAAATTGTAATTAAGGAGACAGGTTTTTCCTGATCACAGGACTGGTATCAACCGCCTTTAGCAACCTCCACTCCAGATATTGGGTATTTGCCCTGCGCCTGGCTCGGCACACTCGCATCCACACAAAGGCCGCCATATGTACCGTCCCGCAATGGTACATGAACAGAAATAAGCGTCAGTGGTTTAGTGGTAAAATCCATCGTTGCCATCGATGGGCCCCGCGTTCGATTCGCGGCTGACGCAGTCCTGATATGAGGGTACAAGACCTCGGGGCGATCTCGAGTATCGAGAGGAATAAAAGTTGAATATCTTCTCGATATTCGAGTTCACCCAAGGTCTTGTACCCAAATATCAAGACTCTATTTTTATTATGCACTACTACTATTAGTTTCATATTTTTATTATATAAAAAAATTATGAATAGACCTTTTTGCCTATAAATTCAACTTAACTAAGTATTACTCTAAGGACTTAGATATTATATAGAGTGCTAACGTTATATCTAACTTTTAGATGCTTTCCAAGATAGTCAGATCTACGGTCCTGCAAAATGAATCTTCTATTCTTGATACGAGCAAATAGTCATGCCGCAAATAGACCTGGTCAAGTCATTTAGACCTCATGACACGGACCTATAACAACTGTCAATTAGTCATCCATCCGGCATATGCCTGTGGGTATACGTTCCGGTTCATTCTATCACCAAGCCAGTCGTTTCAAGACTTGGATGATGCGCGGTACCTGCGCAAAGAAGCAGAAAGGGATATCAAAGTCTAATTTGACCCAAGAAGTCCAGGCCCCACATTTGATATTTCCCATTCTTGGTGATGGGACATTGGGTCACGCTGTGAAATTAGTGAGATTGCCATCCTGGAGTGAGTCGATGTGTCGAGAACTCGTCACTTGCTGACAAGCTGGACACTCCAATGGACTCCCTGTCACGGCTGTCTTGTGGAGGTTGACATCACACGAGGCGGACATCTGGGCTGGGGAGCCAGGACTTCACGGGTGACCTTGAAGAATGGAACTTAAAGTGTAGTGCGATGGACTCTTGGATCGACTCCATGGACACTATTTCTTGCGAGATTACTTCAAGGAGGATGGATAAGCCCGTCTTCTTTCGAAATCACTCCCATGGAGAACCATTCTTATATGGGTATCCTTATCCCGAGCATGGATAGACAAGAGCGAGGAGGAGAAGAGATTGCCAGGATGTCCCGGACAGGATCACCCGCTCCTTTGCCGGAGGACAACCTCCGTCGATAAGTGTCGTAATGGAATTCTAATGAATCCCGATCCCCCGTCTGTTTCTGTCTCCTCTTCCGAGTCTCAGCCCATCACTCAAAAAAGTAATCCCGGACGTTGGGGCAGAGTGGAACCGATGGTGTTGAAGATGGCGGCGAGATGGGACGAATTTGCTATCTGATTCGGAATGTTCAGCTCACCGCCAGCAATCGAACGAGGCCAGTGGAGCAGTCAGTGGAACTAGCAGTGAGACTATTCCCGGCTATATCAACACCACGTGGACAATCCCGGTCAGAGAAGCTAATCGTCCCATCCGTGCAGGATTCGATTTCCAATTCTCCATCACATCGACATGCCGAGGTGGATAATGGATTCAGCTGCGGAGCGCAAAATTAAAGAATCAGAAACCCCAGAGCCAAGCAATGGAGCATCATCTATCGATGTCTAGACAGATTGGCCTTGCGGGGTTACGTGCGTTTTCTTGCCACCATGTTGATAACTTTGTCAACAACGGTACCGACGCCGGATATCGGCAGCTGGCCGAGGAGGATTTTGAGAAAAGGATGCAGCTAGGCACAACCGCAGCAGGAACCAGGAGCCAGGAACCAGGGCTAGACGCCGAGACTTCCGGCTCCCGAATCACGGCATTCGTCCACCGGCAAGCGGAACACTAAGAGACTCCACCACGTGGCACTCTGCTATCTCCCACGTGTTGAGGATGGGTCTGGACCGGGATATGCATGCCTCGCAATTTGGCCATCTCTCCCTCGTCATCTGCCGCTGTTCTCTTCGTATTCTTTTTCGCGGCATCAATTTTGCGGACCACAGAGGGCCAAACTATGTCCTTGACCCCTTGGTCGCTGACGGCGCATTTTGAAGTTGCTGCTAAGCATGATTGCTCCGGTCGGTGATCATGGCCAGTTAGACATTCTGTAATTCAGGGGATCAGCGCAGCTCTGTCGTCTCTTTTGGTATAATTCGTGGAGCAGCGCCCGCTCACCACCACCTCGTGGCTACTAGTGTGTCAATAAATGTCAGAATATCTCGGCACGATGCGCAGTCAGGGTTGCACTCGTCTTCCGAGGCCCCATCACGGCAGCGATACCACGAGTCGCCCAGACTCCGGGTCCGCTAGTGCTATTCCCTGTCGACCGACGCCAAGATATCGGCGGTGGGCTCGGAAAATTCCATCAATGCAAGATCCCTGCATCCAGGAGATCATGTTTGCACTATAAGAAGCACATGGCCAGATGCTGTTCGTGGTGCTCCCAGTTGGTGTTTGCCATCTCCATCCCCTTCCATCTCCGAGTCTCTTCCACCAAGGGCCAAGATGCAGTCCTTCCTCCTGAAGGCGGCGGCCGCGGCTGCCCTCTTCCCCACAGCCTGGGCACAAAACTTGACCACCAATGGCACTACCAATGGCACGCTTTTCACAACGCTACTCGCTGCTGGCCGTCCCACTCCCAAGCTGGATTTCCGTGATACCGCGCCTCTGGTTCCGGCCACCTACGACGGCCAAGCCTACGGCTGCAAGTGCTATCCCGGTGACTCTTGCTGGCCCACCCTCAACAAGTGGAACGCCCTCAACAACAGTGTCAGCGGCAACCTGATCCGCTACATCCCGGCAGCTGCTGCCTGCCACAACTCCTTCACTGGTCCCCTCGGAACGGTCAGCAACACCTACGATGCCGCCGCCTGCGCTGACGCCCAGGCCAACTGGCTCGACGAGGACTGGACCGTGAGCAAGCCGGCCGAGTACATCTGGAGCTATGCTACCAACTCGACCTGCACCCCCGCCGACGACCCCAACAACACCCGTGGCTGCACGCTCGGATATGTTGGCGTCTACGTCGTCATGGCCAAGAAGGAGGCCCACATCTCCAACGCCATCGACTTTGCCCGCAAGAACAACATCCGCCTGATCGTCCGCAACACCGGCCACGACTTTCTCGGTCGCAGCACCGGCTACGGCGCCCTCATCCTCAACACCCACAGCTTCCAGAGCATTGAGTTCACCAACCGCTACACCGGTCCCGGCTCGTACCGCGGGGGCGCCGTCACCATCGGCGCCGGTGTCCAAGGCCGCACCATCCTGACCGCCGCCCACAACCAGAGCCCCCCTCTCTCCGTCGTCACCGGCGAGTGCCCCACGGTCGGTGTAGCAGGCGGCTTCATCCAAGGAGGCGGCCACGGGCCCTGGACAACCCTCAAGGGCTTCTCTGTCGACAACGTCCTCGCCTTCCGCGTCATGACTGCCTCGGGCGAGATCACCGAGGTCAACGAGTCCCAAAACGCCGACCTCTTCTGGGCTCTCAAGGGCGGTGGCCCCGCCACCTTCGCCGTGATCCTCTCCCTGACCATGAAGACCTTCCCCGACCTCCCCTCGGTCGGAGCAACGCTCTACACAAACTTCACCAACGCCTTTGACTATCCTACCTGGTTCAAGTCCCCCTCCATCTTCCACAAGTACGCCAACGATTTCGTCGACAGCGGCATGTACATATACTACGAGATGGTACCCATGCTCTTCACCGTCCGCCCCTTTGTGGCCATCAACCAGACCGTAGCCCAATTCAACGCCACGATGGCGCCTTTCCTGGCCGAGATGAACCTCGAGGGTGTTCCCTACGAGTACATGGTCAAGTCGTACCCCACCTTTTACGACCTGTACATGGACCTCTTCGAGGCAGAAGCCGCCCACACCAACGCCCTCACCGGCGGCTGGGCCTTCTCCCACGACGACTTTGAGACCAACACGCCCGGCATCATGGGCGGCTTGCAGACAGCCATGGACAACGGCGGCTTCATGATCGGCCATTTGTTCAACTCTGGTCTTCACGTTCCATCCGGAGACAACGCCCTCCACCCCGGCTGGAGAAACATCACCGATTTCGTCATCTCGGCCTTTTTGGTATCCGACGATGCCACCATTGCCGAGAAGGACGCGCTCAACAGCGTGGTCAAGAACGTGGCTGATCCCGCCTTCCGCGCTGCGTCGACGAGTGGAGTGACCTATGTTAACGAGGCTGATCCTCTGCAGGATAACTGGCAGAGCCACTTTTGGGGATCTAATTATCCCCGTCTGTTAACGACTAGGGCCAAGTGGGATCCCAAGGGGATTTTCTATGCCGTTTCTACCCCTGGTACTGAGGCCTGGGAGATCAAGGACTATGGCACGAGACTTTGCAAGAAGCTTTAGAGATGCCCATTGAGGTTTTGGAGCGGGGGAGTTGAAGATTTCACGTAGAGGATGAATGATATCATGACTGGAAATACCACTTGATTTTTGTTAGCTATATCTTGTAATTATGAGCTTGAGGCGTGCGCGTGATGGGAGAGGAGGGATGGGAGATTTTACTGGTTTTTATTTATTTAATAAAAATGATGTCCCTAAATACCTTTTGTCTATGTGACCTTTTGGTGCAAGTGAAAAGTCTCTCATAAAGCCGCTGTTTGAAGCAGATGTTGATGATGAGGGCATTCAGAGTAAAGTGACGCCGCTGAGGCTGGAGTTCGAAATTGCTGCTACCTGGTAATGAAGTCGATGGCCAACAAGACCCGGGAACCGGGATTGGCTGTGTGTAAAGTGTCACTAGTGATTCAGTAAAGGATTCGATACCACCGCAACATTGGTGAAGGTCAAGAAGTGAACGTTACCACGGAGCCGAAAATGACCCGATGACATGAACTCATCTTGATGATATCCTCAGCCAAGGTTTAACCCACCACTCCTGAGCCTCGTGATTCATTATGTTGTAAAGACGGACCGACTATTGGGAGAAACAGGATGATATACGATAATGTAGTGGTACACACCTCAACACCTCAACTCTCGAGTTGTGTCCCGACTCCCGGGGCACTGGGCCAAACATCATCACCGTCCCCGCAGGGTCAGCTTCACCGGGCGAAAGGTCGATTTTTTCTGAGCGAGATGCGGGGAAGCCGTTGTTGTTACGAGATGAGATCTTGTTTTCTGGAAATTCTCCATTTGTCGCCCATACCCGTATTATTTCCAGCTGCCTGCCAGTCACTGGCAACGACTAATTGGACTGTATGTGGTAATATTGCAGGTATTTTCAAGGTGATATACCCTCTTCAGTACTTGAAATGGAAGCCGACCTCGCACGCACGGTCACGATTAGGATCGTCGGCACTCAACGGTCGAGGCCCCTGTAATGCCGAATCTAGCCTATTGGAGCGGCTGAGTGACATGGGCTCAAAATTGTGGCTTGTGGGATTCCGATCGGCAGAAGCTCATTTCCAAACTCCATCGCGACTCTCTCGAGTTGATGGACTGGGCGGGTAGGGCAGGTACAGTGAATGCATTACCTCGAGTGGAAACTCTGCCAAATTGCTCATCACCCGTACCCTCAGAAATAACTTCACCGAGCTGACATCCGAGTATGTATTCCAGTCTGGAAGAGAAGAAATCAAGCTTGAAATGAAGTTTGGCTCGCCGCCCTGCCACTCCCGCTGCCACCTTCCCGATTTTGGCCAGTTCCTGGGGTGATACAGGGATGGATGGCTGCATGGACGTTACCCCACATTAAAAGGTTAAACAATCCACGGCCGGGCAAGTGTCGCTCAAGTGTAGGAAATAAACAGTTCTGGATCAGAAAGAAAACAACCCGAACCGAGCTATGTTTGTGCATTTCTCGAAGCTCCTATTTTTCTCTTTATTTCCACGCTTTGGCTTGGGATGTTCTGGCTCTCACCGAGACCTTCCGGGATCCACCTCCCGGGTTCTCTCCACACGCTTGTCCTTCCGCGATCCGTGCCAAGCTATTGTGGGTCCAGGCTCGCCTGCAAGATGACCTCAGGCAATGACAGGCCTCTCTTTCCGCGAGCAACTTCATTCGTGGGTTTTTGCAGCCATTGGGATTGGTGATCGGCCCGTCTTCTTGACGACCCTTTGTTCCACGGTTACTGACGTCGTGTTCGCTGTCGACGCGCTGCGACGCTCCTTTGTCCGCCGACCACCGCGATGCATTGCAACAATGAACGCAAAGAACTGGACCAGCGCTGCGAGCAAGATGGGGGGAAAGTTGTTGTGGACGGAGAAAAAGTGCCAGTTTACCCAGCCGATTGCCACCCGTCATCCGTTCGCGCCGCCTGCCACTTGCCACGACCACGGCTGCTCATCATCTGCCACCGAGAGCAGCTGGAGGCAAGAAGCCGGGGAAAGCTGACCCCAGACCGGCCTCGACAGGTCGAACAGGGACGAAAATGAGCTCACAGACTCGATGCGGGTCATCCCATCCCAGCATCCCGGGATCCTCGCACCTGCCCGCTCCCCCTCTTCTTCATTCAGTTACACAGCCGATTGAAGACACGGGGCCTGGGATCTGGGAGAGTAGAAACACACAGACGGAACAAAAGAAATGCTAAATATATATTAACTCCCCGCACCCAGTCATGCTTCCGACATTGTTTTGCTTGCATCTCGGGTGCCACCTGCTCCGTTCTGGATGACCGCACCGTGATTTCCTTCTTTGGTCCATCAACAACAATCCCTTTTGTGAACCCAAAATAACCTGCCTTCTTTCTCCCTTTGGTCAATTGTACTTTCCTTTCCCCAGAGCTCTGTTTGGGAGCTTGACTTCACCCTCAACACCTACGTCAAACCGACACAAAGATCCCGAAAGGAGGACACGGGACAACCACGTCTAAAGTGACCATGAAGTTAACCCTTGCACTTGCCGTACTGGCAAGTAGCAGTCCTGTCTTTGCAGGCATATTTTCATCATCGCCGCAGGTAAGACATCCCCTTTCCGAGCCTGCACAACGTCATCCCTACCTTTCATTTGCGCCTACACTACTCCCAACTCTTCGGGACAGTGTCGATCTGCTACTGTGGCATCGACTTCATACAGTTTTACCCGCGGTGTCATGCTGTTTACCCAGATTGGCTGGGCTCTATGTCGCTCTAGTCTAGAGGGTGCAGCTGGCATATGCAGCTTATTTGCTTTTGACTCGAGCCTCCTCACTATACTTGGGAGCCGCATGTGCTGACAAAAGTGACCTCTTACCAACAACAGCTCAACAAGAGAGCCGAACTCGCATATTCTCCCCCATTCTACCCATCACCATGGATGAACCCTGACGCAGACGGATGGGAGGAAGCCTATGCCAAAGCGAAGGACTTTGTCTCCCAGTTGACGCTCTTGGAAAAGGTCAACCTGACGACCGGTACCGGGTAAGTATATGCCACGACTGGCTTAGTGCTTTGAGGCTAGGAGGCTAATCATGGTACGACAGCTGGGCCTCTGAACAATGCGTTGGCAACACGGGTGGTGTACCCCGGCTCGGCCTCAGGGCGTTCTGCTTGCAGGATGCACCTATGGGCATCCGTGGAACCGATTACAACTCCGTCTTTCCCTCGGGCCTGACAGCCGCGGCGACTTGGGACAGGGGTCTCATCAACAAGCGCGGTTATGCCATGGGCGCCGAGGCCAAGGGCAAGGGCGTGACGGTGCTTCTTGGGCCTGTGGCCGGACCCCTCGGGCGCGCCCCAGCGGGCGGACGGAACTGGGAAGGCTTTTCACCAGATCCAGTTCTGACTGGTGTCAGCATGTCTGAGACCATCAAGGGAATCCAAGATGCTGGTACCATTGCGTGTGCCAAGCACTGGGTTGGAAACGAGCAAGGTGAGTGTTGATGAAAATAAGACGACGAGGCCCAAGTACTAACTCTCGGACCAGAGCACTTCAGACAGGTTGGAGAGGCGAAAAACTACGGCTACAACATCTCAGAGACCCTTTCCTCCAACATTGACGACAAGACAATGCACGAGCTCTACATGTGGCCATTCGTCGACGCTGTACGCGCCGGTGTTGGCTCAGTCATGTGCGTTTACACGCAGGTCAACAACTCATACGGTTGCCAGAACTCGAAGCTTCTCAACGGCCTGCTCAAGGACGAACTTGGCTTCCAGGGCTTTGTCATGAGCGATTGGCAGGCCCAACACACTGGTGCTGCAAGCGCCGTCGCTGGTCTTGACATGTCAATGCCCGGCGACACCGAGTTCAACACTGGAGTTTCCTTCTGGGGCACCAATCTCACTCTTGCTGTTCTGAACGGCACTGTTCCCGAGTACCGCATTGACGATATGGCCATGCGCATCATGGCTGCCTACTTCAAGGTCGGCAAGAACCTTGATGAAGAGGACGTCAACTTCTCTTTCTGGACCCTGGATACCTATGGGCCACTCAACTGGGCGGCCGGCAAGAACATTCAGCAGATCAACGGCCATGTCGATGTGCGTGAAAATCACGGGGCCCTGATTCGCGAGATTGCCGCCAAGGGAACAGTGGTTCTCAAGAATGAAGGGGCTCTTCCCCTCAAGAAGCCCAGGTTCCTTGCTGTTATCGGAGAAGATGCTGGTCCGAACATCTGGGGCCCCAACTCTTGCGATAATCGAGGATGCGACAACGGCACGCTTGCACTGGCCTGGGGATCTGGGACAGCCAACTTCCCGTACCTGATCACACCCGACTCGGCTCTCCAAGCGCAGGCCATCAGAGACGGATCCCGATACGAGAGCGTTCTTTCCAACTACGCCTGGACCTACACCCAGGGCTTAGTCAAGCAAGCGAATGCCACGGCGATTGTGTTTGTGAACGCCAACTCTGGTGAAGGATTCATCAGTGTCGATGGAAACGAAGGCGACCGCAAGAACCTGACGCTCTGGAAGAATGGAGACGACCTGATCAAGAACGTGTCCAGTTTGTGCCCCAACACAATCGTTGTCATTCACTCGACCGGTCCCGTCTTGGTGACAGACTGGTACGACAGCCCGAACGTGACTGCTATCGTATGGGCTGGATTGCCGGGACAGGAGTCAGGCAACTCCATCACCGATGTCCTCTACGGAAAAGTCAACCCATCTGGAAAATCGCCCTTCACCTGGGGTAAAACACGCGAGAGCTATGGTACCGATGTTCTCTATGAACCGAACAACGGCGAGGGCGCACCGCAACAGGATTACACCGAGGGTGTCTTTATCGACTATCGGCATTTCGACAAGGCTGACGCGCCCCTCATCTACGAATTTGGACACGGTCTCAGCTACACAACCTTCAAGTATAGCAACATTCAGGTGCAAAAGAGCAATGCGGGCACATATCGGCCGACGACCGGAGAGACAGCCCCGGCGCCGACCTTTGGCAACTTCTCGACCGACTATGACGATTACGTCTTCCCAGCCGACGACTTTCCATACATCTACCAATACATTTACCCATACCTCAACGTGTCGGACCCCAAGAAGGCATCTGCCGACCCGTTTTATGGCGAGGAAGCGTCCGAGTTCCTCCCGCCTCATGCGCTGGACAACGGATCGCAGCCGCTTCTTCCCGCTTCGGGCAAGAATGCACCGGGCGGAAATACGCAGTTGTATGACGTGTTCTACACCCTGACAGCTGATATCGAGAACACAGGCGATGTTGTCGGCGAGGAGGTTGCGCAGTTGTATGTGTCTCTAGGCGGGCCAGACGACCCCAAGGTCGTGTTGAGAGACTTTGACAAGGTTCGGATTGAGCCAGGGCAGACTGTCCAGGCGAGGTTCACCCTTACCAGACGCGACCTGAGCAACTGGGATCCCGTCACGCAGAACTGGTTCGTGAGCGAATACCCCAAGACGGCGTACATCGGGCAGAGTAGTCGGAAGCTGGACTTGGAGGCCAAGCTGGACTAGTGGAGAATTATGGAAAAGCGATATGAAAATTTCTTTTAATGTTTTGTTATTGTTTTGTTCGGCGGACTTAGGTCTTAATGTGTGATGTTTATTGGACTTTGAGCAGTGATGCACAATGATGCGGAAAAGATGGGTTATGTGCTGCAGTGGTAATATTGTTTCTTTGCAGCTTTGCTCTGATGCAGGCAGCCTTGAGATGTCTTATTACCGACAATATACACCATCAGTTATCATCGGCCTGTGGCCCGTTCAGCGCATTGCAGATGTCATTCGTTCGTTGGCTGTATGTCATGTCCCCCGCGACCATCCTGATAGGATACTTATCAAGTCATCAGAGATAGACTTGTCGGGTTACACAACGGCAGTTGGGTTGTACTCGCCTCTTCGTTTCCTATCATCGTCGAGGAAGAAAGCCACAAGTTTACTAGACCGTCGGGGCTGAACCGGTGTCCACGCCACTGCCACTTGCATTCCACGTCCAGACACGCTGCGATTCGTTGACCCAGGGCATCAAGCAACCAACTCACATGATGGAAGCGCGGGATGCAGACAAGATGGCTCTCAAAGTTTTCTTATCTACCTGGGTTCATCTTGCTCATGTCGAGCCATCTTGCTTCTCTTTCTCGTTTTTCTTTCATAGAGACCACCCCATTCAGTGTCTCTAATCATGGCTCAGGCCTGGCTAACCCTCCCAGACTGGGAACTGTCCAATGTCCAGGCCGTTCTCGCCTTCATCATCAATATACTCTGCGCCTTCGGTATCTGGGCCGTTTCCCACGTGCTCTGGAAATCAGCAGCAACAGCCATCTCGCGCGGGCAAAAGACCAAGCTCCTCTCGCTGCTGACACTCGGCACACTAGGCGACGTGCTCGACACCATCCCCTTACTCCGGGCCGACCTCGGAACAAGCCTATTGTCCAAACTCATCTTTCAATGCGCTGTCGTAACCATCCTCTCCCTGACAGCCATCGTTTCAGGCCCCATAGCGCGCTACTCGACCAGCTCCGGCACAGCGATCCGCCTTTTGCCCGTAAACGGCTCCATGGCGACCTCCAACTTCCACAGCATGAACAGCGCCCAAGTAAAATGGAACAACACCATCGAACGTCTCAACGCTGCCAATTTCCCCCTCGACCAACTGCTCGATTTCTGGCCTCGGTTCGACGCACCCTGGAAATTCAACCCCTCCCAGTGGAACTCGACCTGGACTGTCAACTGCAGCTTTACCCCCGAGCCGCAGAGCATCACCCTCGTAGCAGTAAAGAACTATACCGAACCAATCCTGGACGAAATCCCCGGGATGGCCTCTGTCTTTGCCGCAGAAATGTTAACACCAGGCCACACGATAACAAGCAGCATGTCCGGGGCATGGGAACAAGGCGACGATCCTAATAGCAACGAGGGTATATGGAAGGACATGCTCTACTTTGTGTTTATCCAGTCCAACCCCAACACAGCCTACTCCGACGAGCCAGACCCCGGGACCACAGGCCGGCAGCTCAACTATTTACCATTCAACATTTCCTTTGCGGTATTTCATCTGCACGGTGCCCCCTCTACAGTCACAGAAACAAGAAGCTTTGATATTGGGATCGGACCAATCACCCAATCACGATATACAATGGCAGATTGCCAACTTTCTCGTCTACCGTCCCGCACACCGGACAAGTTGGACGAAGACACAGACTGGCACGTCGCCTTTCCCTGGTCGGCAGATCCGCTGGCTTTACCGAGCGCATTTGCAGAGTATTATCGTGCCGAAATAATGGATGCTAGTTTCACGGGGCAAGAGGTGCATTTACCCAGCGGGGAGGAGGTTGTACGGTTGTATCAGGCGTATTTGGTCAGTAAAGATACCGAGTATCATGAGACGGTTAGTAGGGAGTTGGATGTTGAGGTTCGGACGGTTAGGCTTTCGGTTGTTGCTTTGGTTTTGTTTCTGGGATTCGCGCTTCTTTTGGCGGTGGGCTTGGGCTGGTCTGTTTGCTTCAAGTTACTACATATAGGGGCTGGGACGAGGAAGAAGAGAGGGACGGAAGTGGTACTACTTGAAGAAGAGGTTCCCAAGACCAAGGTTGATTGGATGATGAGGGTCGTTTATTATGATGATACTACTGAGGGAGGGACCTTGAAACAGAATCGAGCGGGTTTGAGGGCTGCCTTTTATGAGGACGGTGGCCGCCGGGCCGAGGTTGCGGTTAAGGGACGACCTGCTGTTCGTATCCCGACTACGGATACTGTTAGTACTGGCAAGGGAGACGTTGAGGTTATTCATAATGACCCGTCAGAAAAGGGCGACGATATCAAGAAACATGGATCCGTGGATGAGGAGAAGGGGGCTTGATGAAGGACACTATAAATAGTGTATGCATTAGGGTCTACACGTTGTAACCATCTATACTACGGAGGATCACAAGCGACTCTTGGCTGAAACGATCGGGGCGATTTACACCGCGTTTCCACCCGTGCTTACTTTCTGGGTCCTTTCTGTAGATCACTTTACAGTGGTATTAGGACTAGGGGAGGAACTAGAGTGATCCCGCGGCAGGGTCTCTTCGGGACGACGTGCATTGTCGCGGTTCGCCTCTTCCTTCTCCTCTTCCATGTCAGCACCGCTAAAGTCTCCCGCCGACGATATCTATCGATCGCACGCAACGATGCCTTCCATGGCCCGGCTGCTGCCACTCCTCCTGGCAGCGGTGGCCGGTGTCCTCTGCGACGACGGCCCCGTGACAATCGACCAGAGCGACGTTTACAAGCAACAGCGGGTCTGCGCACGTCAGTGCTTCGTCGAGTTCAAAGATCCCGGCTACCCGATTGCACAAGAGATCTCGTGCCCGACCTTTCGCGTGCAAAACGATTGTTTCTGCCGGCCATACCTGCAGCAGCAGGCCCATCAGTTCGTCTACACCTGCATCAGCACCCGTTGCGGTGCATCGGATGATATTAGTGTCGCTACCAAGTTATACGACGACTATTGCACGAGTAACGGGTTCATAACGACGCAAAATGCGCCGCCATCGGAAACAGAAGGTGCGTTGACTATCACCATCACGGTACCGCCCACGGTGGTGGTAACGACGACGGCCACCGCCACCGTTACCGTCACTGCATCCGCTGCCTCTCCGTCTGAGCGTCTACCGACGGGCTGGGTGTATCTGGTCGCATTTGCCATGACGGTGGCATTCTATTCTCGCGGATGGTGATTAATACGTGAGACGTGGTCATCAGGAGCGCCGCCCATCACTTCACTAGCAACGCCCGGTCGTATAACTCCGCCGAGTAACCCATCCCCAACATCCGGGTCGTCACCCCCCGCACCAAAAACGACATTTACTTCATCATCTGGAGGAACAGGAGAGCAAAAATCGAATTCTGGTGACGATGGCGGAGGAGGTACCAGGCTAAGCGGTGGAGAGCTCGCTGGAATAATCGTCGGTGTCGTCAGCGCGGTGGCCACGGTAATAGGCGTGTTTTTTGCTTGGAAGACGTATAAGAAATCCAAGGACAAGGGCACTTCACAAACGCCAGAAGTCAGAGGACACCCAGGATGGAACTGAAATAAATAGAGTGCTGCTATTGGAACTTTGCCCAACTACTAGCGGGACGGTGTGGTACATACACAAAAGGTAACAGCCCATAACTATACTCTTTATACCAGAGCAAGATTTCAAGTCGCTAAACTTAGTTCTTAAGTTCCAAAAAGATCTAAATGAGTCTTTTAGTATAGTTAGATGTCTAAAGTATTTGAAAATACTAGATTTAATATAAAGTATTTAAAGAAGGACTTAGAAGTACGAAGAAAGTTGTGTTTAAATGGGTTATAGCCTAGGAATTCTTGGAGTAGATGTACTTTTTTTTTTAAGTATAGGTATGCAGGGTTAGGGTTGTAGGTGGTATACATCGTCCCGCTAGCAGTTGGACAACGTTCCAATAGCAGCACTCGATAAATAAAGCAGAAAAAGAAGAAAGGAAGAAAGAGGCAGGAAGCTGGCTGAACCTCGTGACTGAATGTACCTGGACTTGGATTATTCATTACAAGTAGGGCAAGAGGATTGCGGTACGTGGGTGTAGAAATGGGGTGTGATTTCAGATACCAGATACTCTACTAGTCTTCTAGGGTACTAATGACTTTCTTCTTAACAATTTGACAAAGTCTTTTCAGTACTCATTTATGATACCGATAGCAGAATTTCACATCCCATTTTTACACCCATATATACGGATATGTTCTCCGGATCTTTGTCCGGCGAATTTGCGTTCCGATCGAATGCAGTGTAACATACAGATCACGAAAAACACCAATCATATCCCACTAAAAGTGTCTCAATTGTCGATCAAGCTAAGCGCAGTTGGGAACTCGGGACTTCAGCTCAGCTGAGCCTCAAACATGAGTTTCCCCTCTTCACAAACTGATGAGGCCTCCTCACCCGAACAACAACATCATACCTCGTTCTCCCATATGGTGATATGCTCCTTTCTAAAAGCATCAACCACATCATCCGTGCTTAAACTACTACCCACCCTGGACAACAGTCTTGTTCCAAAATGGCCGACATCGACATCTCCGCAATCCTCGCAGCCCTAAGCGCAATCGAGCGGCAACCCAACAACCGGGCCATAAAATCCCTCCTCCTAGCCAAAGGTTTGCCCGCATCGGTTGCCCAGCCCGTGTCGTTCAACGAGCTCTGCTACTGGCAAGAAGATGAAGTCTCGCTTGTTTTTGACCGATTACACGCCTCCATCTCTGACATCCGGAATCCAGAGCTCAAGACTTTCAACATCGAATTATCGCCTGCTGAAGTTCGTGCCGGAAAAGGAGCGACGGATTTTGTCAAGCCTAGCAAGGAGCTCGTCGATCACTCTGCTTCCGTTCGAGGAGCGCTGTGTCTAAATTCCAGCGGAGAATTCACTGTCAACCCAAAGGAGGGGTATATAGCCCTATCGCATGTCTGGGTCCAGGGTCTCGGAGGCGACCCAGAAGGGAGAGGACTTCATCGCAGCTTGGTGAGACAGGTCTTTGGTCTGATGAGAAAAGGCGGGTTGAAGGAGAAGTGGATCTGGACGGATAGCTTGGCTATCCCCGGCGGGGGGGAAGAACTTTGTGTGGCTGATGAGGAAATCAAGGGACAGTTGATTAACGCCATGGCGGGGATTTATAGAGACGCGAAAGGGGTTCTTGTTTTGGATGCGCTGGCTTTGAGGCTTGCTTCAGTTGGGGCGGTTGATACAGCTGTTTTGCTGGCTTTGGGGAGTGAGTAGTACCCTTTCTCCTCTTCCAAGTGCGAGAAATGTGATGGTCGGGATGCTAATATGTGCATGTGGTAGAATGGCTCACCCGGGTCTGGACATACCAAGAGATCAAACTCGCGACAAACGCGATGGTAGCTACCAAGACGGGCTTTGTCAGTTTTGCAGCCATGGTCGACGAGCTACGACACAAAGCATTCGACGAAGTCGGGGACGGGTATGACGCTTCCAAGAGGGGCCAGTTTCCCAGTCTGTACAGAACGTTTGTCCGTCTCCAGCGGAATGACGAGATAGGCGTCTCCCTCCCGGATATCGCCATCGGATGCGGCTACCGCGAGGCCATGAACAAACTTGACTTTGCCCGCTCCGTCTTTCCCACTCTTGGACTGGACTGGCGCTTTGGGGATGGGCTAGAAGAGGCCATGCGAAAGATCTACGAGGCGCAAAAGAGACATGCCATGAGACTAGTCCTCTACCATGGTCCCCCGCGAGCTGCGTTTCCCGGCTGGGCACCGGCTGTCTTCCCTGGACTAGTCGACAGCAAAGTCATCTCGCCAGGAATCTGGAAAGGTCGCGGCATGGAACGAAGCTGGCTGACGACCAAAATTCGGTCCATTGTGCCGAGCAAACCCGGCGTGGTTATTCTCGAACTAGACAACCAAACCGGGGAAAGTCCAGGCGCCTATTGTGTAGGCTTCATCAGCCCCGCAACCGAGAAAGAAAGCCCCCAGAGTGTAGCGCTCTTCCACGAAGCGGTCCACAACGGGACCGCATATCTTCTCGCTGACGAGCCTCTTATCCCAAAGCAGCATATGTCTCGCGTGGGGATCATCGTGCAGAGATTCACTAAGCCGAAACCTACTCAAAAGGAAGCATGGGTAATCATGACCTTTGCCATTGGCGAGACTGAGCCCGCGTACCTTGCCTCTCGGGAGAACTGGCTTCTTCTTCACGAGAACCCGACTCACTTCCGACTGCCAGACGGCAAACTTTCCTCCGACGGGAAGGCCTTCTCAGAGCTGAACTACATGATTACTTACAGTCCCGACCCCTCTTCACCAGATAACGATCACCACCTATCCGATTACCCCCTCCAAAAAGCCGCGTCAACGGGCGACTTGTCTGCCATCCATGCCTTGACCTCAGGACCAGGATACGTGGACATAAACCAACAAGACCCCCGCGGCTGGACACCACTACATTACGCCTCGGCAGCAGGCCATCCAGCCGCAGTCTCAACTCTGACTTCCGTTCTAGGCGCAGACCTAAGCATGGCCACTCGAAACTCGGAAACAGCACTAGTCCTAGCAATAGACAACAACCACCTCGACGCAGCAATGGAACTCTTCGAAGCAGGGGCTGAAGTAAACTATTTCCACCCCCAAGGCTTCTCCCCGCTTACTACAGCCTGCAGAAGGAATAATCTCGAGATGCTAAGACTATGTCTCATGATGGGGGCTGATCCGAATCTAGAAGATGGATTCAGTGCCACGCCTTTGTGCTGTGCTGTCAAAGATGATGAACATCTTGGCGAGAATGATGGCGGAGTGCTCAAAGAACTAATTGATGCTGGTGTGGGAATAGATCAAATGTGCACGTCTGGTGCCTCGGCGCTGTACCTTGCTGTTAGGATGGGCTATTCAGGCGCTGTAAAACAGCTGCTTGAGACCAAGAAGGCGGATCCTAACGGTGTTAATAAGAATTTACCGTGTTTGGTGCAGTATGCCATCGAGGGACGGCTTGTTGGGATTTTAGAAGCCTTGTTGGAGGCTGGGGCCAAGGTTGATGTCGATGGGGATGGAGAACAGCGGAGGGTCTGGTTCAGTGATGGCTGGACTGCCATGATGATTGCTGCGAGTGTGGGGGATGTTCCTGTTGGACGGTTACTGAGGGCAAATGGGGCCGACATGTTTGCTGCTGGTGGGAAGGATGGATGGACGCCGTTGCATGTTGCTGCGAGCAAGGGCGAGAAGTTGTTCTTTAAGTGGTTGGTTGAGGAGGGCGGGGAGGGGAGGGTCTGGGAGAAGGATCGGTTTGGGAGGACTGGGTTTGACTTGAGGACTTGGGTTTAGTAGGGAGCTGGTTTGCCATGACGACAAGAGTGGTTTCGTGGTCAAGTAGCAAACAGGCTCTGGAACAAGGAAGAAAGAGCAATTACGGGAAACGAACAAAATCTATTATTATACAGAGTACAACCTGCCTGCTTGTCCAAAAGGGAAAAAGTAAACAGAGGCAGCACCATGTCTCAACACCCAGACAATCTACTACCTACCTACACCCTTAACCCCACAACCACAAGATCTACAAACTAACAACCAGCTTAGTAGCACTGACGCCCCCCCTCAACTTCTCCAATCCAGCCCCGATACTCTCAAGCCCCTTCCCAACAACCTCAACATTAAGCGGCAGCTTGAACTTGCCACCGCCACCATCAACAAGCTCAGCCAGTCGACTCATAGCCCTCATCCCACCAGGCACAACCTCAAACGTCATGCGCCCAAACACAGGCTGGGCAACCTTGATCCCCATCTCAGCGGGGATCTGATTCGCCAGCGAAGCCGAGTGCGGCGAGGTCATGACCTGCGAGAACAACTTTGGGCCATCTTTATTCAACGTCTCAAAGATTTTGAAGCCGTCTTTGTTGTTGTTGTTTGCGTCGACAGGCGGTCCGGCAGGGTTGGGGGAAAGTGCGCCCACTGCATCGATGATTGCGTCTACGCCTTGTTTCCCCGGGGAGGCGTCCTTGATTGCCGCGATGAGCTTGTCCATCTCGTAGGAGCGGTCGATGCACGTGTTTGCGCCGAGCTTGAGGCAGTGGGCGTTGTTAGCGGGTGAATTGGTGGAGAGAAGTGTTACGCCCGGGCCGAGGGCTACGCGGAGGAGTTGCAAGGTTGACGAGCCAAT
Source organism: Rhypophila decipiens (assembly GCA_033297075.1). Lineage (NCBI taxonomy): Eukaryota > Fungi > Ascomycota > Sordariomycetes > Sordariales > Naviculisporaceae > Rhypophila > Rhypophila decipiens. The sequence goes on from MU858155.1 coordinate 103,575, forward strand.
GCCCGAGGAGCCGCCCAGGACAAGGACGGATTTGGGCAACTGAGCCGCAGGTTGCTGGGCACCGACGAGGGTACCGGCGCCGTTATCGCCTGGCTGAAAAGACAGACCTGGCCCGGATGGGCGAAGCTCGTTGAAGAGGTCGGTGGCGAACCTGGGGACTTCGGGGTTCCGGTCGCGAGCAGGTGTCGGAGGCCCGGGGCGGAGGTTGGGGTTGGCTGACGAGGCGGGGTTGGATGGGTGGTTGTCGTTTTCCTCTTCGTCCTCCTTGTTGTTCAGCAGCTTCGTCAGGAGCGACTTGGTCACGCTGATGCTGTGGTTGCGGTTGGTGACGTCGATGTGGGAGATGCCGTCGGGTCCGCCGAGCAGGTCCTTGGGCGGGTCTTGAATGAAGGGCAGTCGGACCGAGAGGCCTTTGAGGATTGCCGCCGAGGCGGTGAGGTAGATGAGTCTGTTCAAGCACGGTCGTGCATGGTCAGCATTGCGGTGCTCTTTGAGCCGAGACAAGGATAGGGTGGGCAGAACACACGGGACAGAAGCAGCTTCTTCAAATGTCCAAGCAGAAGGTTTCTTGGCGGCGAAATGAGCAGGCACCACGGTGACGTCCTGGAAGGCACCCGACTGCCCGCCGAACCCAGCCAAGCTCATGACGGCATCGCCGGCCTTGAAGTCGGTCACTCTGTCGCCGACAGCTTCGACTACACCGGCAGCGTCGATGCCAAACACCTCGGGCCATTTCCTGACCATCATTCCATGGTCAAGGCTCTTGATATCGAGCGGGTTGAGTGCGACGGCCCGGTTGCGGATGCAAATCTCGTCCGGTCCCGGGGTTGGATACTCGACCTGGATGATCTGGAACGGCCCGCCCTGTTTCGTGGCCACGTATTGCCGGACGAGCCTGCGGGTGCTGTGCGGTGACATGGTGATGTGACGGACGTGTTGGGTTTGGCGTGTGTGTGAAGGAATCAAGTTCCGAGAAGAGGGGAAATATGTTGGAAAGGGAAACGGAAAGACAAACCGGGTCCAAGTTGTTTTAACAAGCATCCAGGAGGCTTTCGGATACCCTGATCTGGTGTCTGCATCGTGATGTCAGGACTCGGATAGCGCGCTGTGGATTCGGCGGTCTGGGAACGGCGCCATGGTGCCGACGATCATGGGCGATTCGGAGTGGTGGCGTTGACATGGCCCTGAATTTGCGTGCACTCGAGTGCATGGAACGGCCGGGTTGTTGTTAGAGTTCATCCAAGTCATCAACCGAGGAACTATAGCGTCGATTTCCATGACTAGAGGACGGTTGGCGCCCCCTTGGTTTCGATGAGGCGCTTTGGCTCCGAATCAGACACGCCAACAATTGAGAATCGACATGAACATCTTCCACTGGTCCGTGGTTGTTGTCGCCGTGGACCATACCAGGTGTATGCGTCTTGTTGTTCCAGTCCATGTCGATTAGTTTCAGGCTTTGACCAGGGGGTCTCTCATTGATCGTTGATCCGCCACCGAAAGCGAACCTACCTCCAGACTCTAGTACAGCTGAATCCGTCTCCGACCATGGCCTGCCTACACATGGCGCAGCAGCGTAACTCTTATCCCTCTCCCCAATTCAATCTTGACCCCTTAAACCTCAAATGAGATGTCCCTAATTAGACATAAGATCTCCGTCGCCGCTGTAGTCGCACATCTCCGCTCTTCACATCTCGAATCAGCTCAACCACCTCGCCCACCCCATCATCATACTTCTCCAATTCCCTTACGACCTCCTTGTCCAACGCCGCCGTTGACCTTGCAGCAAGATCCGCCACATCACCGGCCACGACCTGTCCAAAACCCTGCCACAAGTTTCCAACCATCGAAATCCTCTGCCGACTGAAGAAAAGCACAGCAATGACAATCACCGCCAAGTTATGCACCCAGATGATCCCAATCACAACCGACATACCCCCGTTCCGAACAGGTATCAGACGATCGGCAGAGAACGTGAACGACGCCTCAGCAGAGACGGTAAACTCGTTCAAAAAGTCATACCATACCCTCTGAGCAAGAATCGTAAACAGCGTCTGGATTGCAAGAGCGAGGTTGTTTGTCTTTTTGAGTATGTCCTGAAATATCACTACGTGCAGCCGATGTGCGCGGAACACGGAGTCGGCGTGGTTTTCGCAAAAGGTACACATCATGACGCCTATGTTGTCGTCGTTTAGGACCCAGAGGCCCGACACTTGCTTGATAGCCATGGAGTCGTAGACGAACTTTCGGGTGAAGATGTAGTCCTGGGTCCAGTTTGACCGCTTGGCGAGCCTCATGATGCCGCGTGATGAGTCAGAGAGGTTCATCATGCCTCCCGCGTAGAGGTTGGTGATTTTGGACGTGTCGTAGGCTCGGAGTGTGTCGTCCCATGACATTGTAGGTTCTGCCGGGTAAGGGGGGGTTCCGCTGCGCGTCATTTTCGTTGGGATGTCGATTTTGTTGAGGCCATTCATGCAGATGCTCATGGAGAGGGACAAGGACGGTCCCTTTGTGGGCAGGGAGAGACGCGTCCAGGGGTCTGTGAGATTTGACACGGTCCATGGTGCGTCCTCGGATTCTTGCCATTGTTCGCCTCGACCCGTTGCGTTGATTACCAGGTACTTCCAAATGTTGTTGTCCAATTGGAGAGGAGTGTCCATTTTGATGCCGGCGCCGTCGAGATCGCAGATGGTTATTGCCCAGTCTGAGGCAGCCTGCTCCTCGAAGGCAACCCCGGGCAGGGACACCGAGCAGTTGAACGCTAGATTCACGGTTCTCTTTGACGTGGATACCTCAGGGTCATTCCGTCGTATGTGCGGAGGGAGAACGACGTGTGCGTGGCCGCTAAGTTGCGCTGTTGTCCACATGGGCGTGTATGTGAAACCCACCACCAGGTCGCTGTGAACCACTGGGGTTAGACATGTGACTCTGGTATCAAAGACGGCAGTGTACCCGTCGTACTCTTGCAGAGATGCTCGCTGGTCGGCGGATCGGAATGGTGGCAGGGCACGCAAGTTCACCCCTGTGTCCTGTATGCCGGGTCCCCACTGGGGAGGAGGCTCCGAGTATTCGGCAAAAATAGGATAAGCCGCCGGCCCGGAAGTCCAATACTGAACATCAGCGGTGCTTTCTTGGTAAATTTCCAGGACTACGGCGTCCTCCTTTACGTTTGGCGCAGGTCGAAGCCCATACGCGATATCTTGGCGTCGGGGGTTGTCGAGAAAGTAGCCCTGGCCAAGGTCGGACACAAGAAAAGTGGACGCAAGCTGCGAAAGGGTCGTTGTTAATAGCATGGCGGCTACTATTAAGTTGAGGAAGAGGTTAGAGCGAAAAGTGTGAGAAAGGTAGATAACTAGCTCGCGGGTTGAGCCCTTTCCGGACCCGCGGAGCATAAGAACAAGTGGGATGAACCGAAGCGGAGTTGTAGCATCCTCGAGGAACAGCCCTGCTGTCATGGAAAGGGCGACACCGAGCTGCAGAGCCATCGTCAGGCGGAGCATCGCTGATGAGATTGTAATGCTCAGTCCGACTTTATCGTTGAGGGCGATTGTTTTCCACAGCCGGGACTCCCAACCGGTGAAGCCATATGCTGGCGAGAGCTGCCACAAGAACAAGATGTATAGCGCGACTGCGAAGGATACCGCAAAGCCAAGGACGAGGATGATGACATTGGTGTTGCCGACCAACTCGAGTCTGCTGCGGCTCTCCAGGGGCCGGCCAATGTGGTTCGATGCCGACGTTGAGCGCCGTGCATCTTGCAACAAACTCTCCGAGTCACGCTCCGTTGTCAGGGCCGGCACTGGCTGTGGTCGAGATATTTGTTCTTGCATCCTTGGGTTTGTTGTTTGCTGGAGACACTAGCAGAGGACATGTTGGTTCCGAGAAGTCGATGGGATCTTGCCTCCTGAAGTCTGCTCATTTTCAGAGACGCACATTTATCACCTCAGCGGGCTTCTGGTAGGCTACTCACTCTGTTGGCTACAAGCGAACACACCACCTTCCTTCACAACGCAGATTTGGTGTACGCCACCGCTGTGTACTCCTGGTGTGAAATTCAATATTTTGCCCCGAAGTAGAATGGCCAACTCCGAACATTTGCGGCTGTAAATGCTACACCTGTGATAACCGCTGTGGCTCGGTGCCGGACTGCAGGTCGACGCCATCGCACGATTGGTAATTTCCACGAATTGGTTAAATATCGACATTCAAAGCATTTCTCCTTTTTCCCACGGTCAGACCAGAGCATTATTCTCCTAGAAAGTCTTCCCATGGTGACCCGTATCAGGGATCCGAACAAGGCTACAAGCCAAGTCTTCTGAAGCGAAACCAAATCAACGGAACATAAACCAACTCAAGGAGGCCGAAATAGTGTCAATTCAACTTCTTGCTCTACTCGTGCTTGAACCGGTGGGGCCACCATATATAACCCTAACCCTACTGTTACTCCGCCCCGTAAAAACTGGGAAGAGCGTCACTTTCTACCCCCTTGTTCGGCCCTTTAAGTACTTCAAGTTGATCAACTCAAGTGGAACTATAAAGCCAATCTGGCCTGGACCGGTCTAATCTAAGTCAAAAGGGGCCACTACTTCACTTGACTTGGCTGGCTTCTTCGGAATCCTGACCCGTAAAGGGACTTGAGTGAAACCTTTTAACTTTATATGCACCCATACAAACTAACATATACTCCTCCGATACCATCAAGTCCTGCGTGCTCCGCTTGGGCGTGATCGAGGTAAATCCGTTCCCTCCCATCATCCTTATCACCCTCAGTGCCATTACGTGCCGGCCGCCACCTAAAACGTTGACAGTCTCTAGCTTAGGTCGTAAGAAAATTTGCCAAGATCTCAACGAAGCGCTCTTGTTCTTCGTACATGCCAAGGTGACTTGAGTTGTCCAGCTGAATCCACTTGACATTTGGAATCTCCTTGAACCACGGCTCAAGGCACCTATCCGTAACCTCATCGTACCGTCCATTAAGGACCAAGACTGGTACCTCGATCTGGTGGGCATCTTGCCACAAGACCATGTCCTTCATAGACCCAGTCATTTGGAACTCGGATGGGCCGCACCTTTTCCACATTGTTAGCAGCATGCGTCTAGAAAGAGGATGGAGTCTTACATGGTCATATAAACGGTTGGATCCTTCTTGACGTCCTCTAGCATGTCCTTTATTGCCTCGGGAAATTCCCCTTCAGTCCGATAAAGATGCTTCTTTATCCAGACCATCTCAGCAGCCTGGAACTTGTCGCTTGTCGTGTCTCCTGCCCTCTCGCATCCCCCGATCGCCTTCTGCACGTCGAGAGGAAGACCCTTGATGAGCTCCCTAACGCCCTCCATATACAGCGGCATACTAGCGGGTCCGCTGCTGTTAATGACCTTGGTCAGTCCCCTGGGGCGAGTGGCCGCGTAGGAACACGCCAGCATGCCGCCCCAGCTCTGGCCAAACAATGAGAATCCATCTTGTCGTTTCTCCAGACCGAGGTGGCTGATGAGATTTCGGAGCTCGTCGAGGAACAGCTCAAGACTCCAGAAAGCCGTGTCCCCGTTCTTTTCGGCCAGATGGGTCGAGTTCCCAGCACCGAGCTGATCGTAAAAAATCAGGGGAATGCCGAGTTTGTCCCATAGGGGCATGAAGGGCTCAACCATGGGGCGGTGGTCACCACCAGGACCGCCGTGCAGGCAGACCAGGGGCGGGAACGGGGACGAGTCCAGGCTGCCGACGATTTTGTACCACGTCTGGCAGGGCTTCCCTGCATTGGTAACGTGGAAAGGGGCGAATCCGTCTGTAATGGGAGTCTTGCTGTCGGTGATTGCCATGGTGGGTATGATGGTGCGAGAACATGGAAGGGGCCGGGTTGATCAGTTAAGGGCTGCAAGCAGGTGACGAGAAGTTCATATCAGCCGAATTGAAGAGCTCAAGCCCGAGGTATCCGTTAACCACTGCATGCTTTCAACCTTCCGTTGTGAAACAACAGAGCATCCGTTTCGACCTGCATTGTTGTAACGAATGTATCACACCAGTCGTTGGAGTGAGTCGGTGAACAAATTACCTCGCCCGACAAGAAAGGTCAAAAACTGCCGACAATACGTGTTGGGGTGGCCGTGTTGGCTCATCTCTACGGCGGGGACGCCAGGCAAACAAACCTCCGATGCGCGAACAAACCTCGGATATGGCACGGGATTGGCCAAGTCTAGGATGAACATGCAATATGCACCCGCGCAAGGCGACCAACGGCGAAGCACAGTTAAGAGCAGTTGTTGCTCATCGGCCCGGTTCTCTCTCGCAAGTAGAATGATTGCATACTATAGTCCTGACCTCATCACGGTAGTATCGCATGAGTACTTGTGTCGAGTGAAACGGGCTGCCTGCCTTGCACAAAGTTGCCTGCACAGCACAAGGTAGTTTTCTAGCACAGTACGACTTGCAGTCTTACATCCAGACTTTCCGACGACGTACATATCCACACCTGTATCATCTAAAACAGGCGATATCTTCATAATTATAGACAGTCCATATGACATGGAGCTTTACCAAGCCAACCGTTTCTGACAAAAGTCCCATGCATACCTTGATCGACCAACCGGGCACGGTCGAATCCACGGCGGCGACGGTGGTGGCTGCTAAGGCCGGGCACGGTACCCCGGATGACGATGAAGAAGAGCCGGGGCGCGATCATGTCCGGGGGCAGGTTGGACATGATGAGGTTGGTGGAGCGTGATAGGGGGACCTGCTGCTTGGACAATTAGCGGAGGTGTTTGGTACGGTCGTCCGAGTTACATATCGAAGGCGAGAAAGAGGCGGCGGGAGGTAACATAATTAATCAATTCATAAACGGCATGAAGGAATCTATACAACCCAAACCCTGGAAAGTTCGTTAGTCTGTTACTTCCAAGCCGGGGTCCCTGTCAAATTTTCCCAACTTCACAGAAAATCAGCCAAATTCTCTACAGTAAAATAGAGTCTGTAGTAATCTAATTTAGGTAAGCTATTAACAGTATTTCTTTCTGATTTTTAAAGTCGTTATTAGCTGTGTTTTGGGAGTATTTTCAAGTTGAGGCCGGGGCCCCTGTCACCAAGAATCGAACTAACAAACTTTCAAGTCTTGCATTGTAAACACAATTTCGACCGTCATCAAAAGGAATCCTCCATTCACAATCTACCTAGTTCCCAGTTCTCTTCCCAGAATACTCATATCCTTCAATTCCCGTCACTTCTTCTCCTGTCTGCGCTGGTCAACCTCTCCGTCATGCTGCCCATTGTCAATGTCATTCAGTAGGTCATATGCTGGCTGATTCCATGGCTGTGGAGCGGATAGCTGGGTGTTGGTGGGGGCCTGGTAGTAATTGCCGGGGCCAACGGGAAAGGTAATCCCACCAGCGGGGAAGTTCGCGGCGGCGCTACTCATGGTCGACTGTCGGTCCGGCAGCGGCAGTGGCGGGTGTTGCTGCTGTTCAAGTGAAACAGAACTCGGCGTGTGCTGTTGTAGTATCTGGAGCTGACTGGCCCCCGTGTTAACGGTCCACTGATTATTCCCGGTAGGGAGAGGATCGTAGCTGGATAAACTTGTCATGTTGGAATCTCCAGAGGTGGACATGGGATTGGGGTAGTGGTTGGAATAGGAGCTGAGACTGTTATAAAAGCTGTTGCTGTTGCTGCCAGGATCATTGTAAGGTGGCATCCACATATAAGGTAAAAAGTCTGTTCCACTGTCCTGGGACTGGCTTGGAAACAGATGGCTGGCTGTCATCTGGTTATGAGAGGCACCTAGATTTAGCTGGCTCGGCCCCGGTTGGAATGCACTGGGAGTTGAAGTCATGTCGACCGTTTGCGCGCCGGGTCGGTGGGCCACTACCAGCTGTCCACTTTGAGAGGATGAGGTCTGTCCGGAGGCTGGTCCGTGTTGGCTCGGCTCGTGGTGCAGTTGCTGGTGTTCAGAAATCGGCGGGAGTCCAAATCTGCTAGCCACATCCCCGAACACCCTGTCTAAGACTTGTTGTACGGCTTCCTCTCCTTGGCCTAAGATCTCGCGAAGCACCTCTGGCCTCCTAAAAATGTCCCGGGCCGCTCTAAACACTTCCTGGGACGAGCTGTGTCGGTCTTCGCAGTCTTGGTCTGGAGCCTCATTGTTAGATATCCCAGAAGGGCCGGCGATCTATTAAGTGGACAGTTACTCACATGGGCTGGGAATCTGCTCGCCCTCAGGCCAGTCGGGAAATAGAAGCCGAAAGATTTTGTACCAACATGTCTCGGGACTGCTCTTCTTTGGAAAGAAGGCTGCAGAGCCCAGTTCTACACCCTGCGCGCTATCGTAGCCTTGATCGTAGTCAGTTCCTTTGTCCCGTTTCACGCATGGCGTGTGACCCTGGATCTCGGCAGCCGAAAACCGACTTTTGCACACATGGCAACGGAGCAGTTTCCACATGTGGCCGTGCTTATCCTTTATGTGGGTTCTACTCACCCATCATCCGTGGTCAGCTTCTCGTGTAACTCAATGATCATGAAAAATGCTTCTGGGATAGCAGTGAGAAAATCAGTGGCAGGAATCTTACTTCAACCGGGAAATAGTCGGAAATCCCTTTCCGTTACATGCCCCAGTGCGGTATTTTTCCGCATTCCTCCTAAAGTACGGGCAAGCCAAAGGCCGGCCAGTCGGATCCGAAGGACGGTGCTTCTTTTGAGCACCGTGGTCCTTCTCTTCGCAGTCATCTTGGTCAGATTCGGGACGCAACTTGTGTTTGCGTGTCCGGTACTTGGATGCATCGGGCGCTCCATCGTTCTTGGGATCAGATGGTGTCTTTGACTCTTGGGGGCTGTCAGAGGGAGTTTCGTCCGAGGACGTCTGGCCGCACTGGTACAGACAGAGACAAGCAAGGAGAGCTCCAAGAACCGTGCTGACCCAGGAGTGCCGAGCCTTCACCAGCCCAGCCCTCAACGAACGGTGCTGACTACGCGTGAGAGTCTTGACCAGCAACTCGACCGTCTTCTTCCGACCGTGTCTGACAGCATGATGGAGAGGCGTCCACCCGTCTTTGTCCCATGTTTCCACCTTCGCACCCGTTTGTAGGAGTAAGTTCACGATGGGGAGATTGCCATGAGCTGCGGCGAGAGACAGCACTGTCTGGCCTGTGTGGACGTTGGCGGCCTCGGTGTCCGCACCCCGGAATAAGAGAAGTTTCACGATTGAACTTCGATCACTCCGAGCCGCCATGTGCAGAGCAGCATGATTGCTCCTGAAATCGTAATTGTCGTATTTTTTAAGCAGGAGTCTGACGATCTCTTCATTCCCATAGTCAGCAGCCAGGTCTAGGGGAGTCAGCCCGTAGATCTTATCCCTGTGGCGAACATTTGCTCCTTTTCCGATGAGCACTTTGATGACCTCCATATTCCCCCGTGCTGCCGCCCAGGACAATGGCGTATTGCCTAAATGGTCTGGAGCATCGAAATCCGCATGTTGAACTCCCCAGAGCATGGTGTCAAACAACGGCATGCCATAGTAGGCCATGATATGTGCCGCCGTGGTTCTACCTCGCTTGAATAGGTTATGGCCACTAAAGTGCTCCGTGTGGAGATGGGCCCAGTGATCAACGAATCCGTCTTGAAATGAAAGGGAGTGTCGAATGTCTTCCTCGTTGGGCTCACGGCCCAGTTCGCATGCCCTGCTGAGGTGACGCATGCCATATGTTATGGCATAACCCATAAAGCCATATGGCGGGAGCACTTTGTCGGCGTTCGAAATGTTGGGGAGACTGGAGAATTGGTAGACACAGTCGAAGCATCTCTGCGCAATTTGGAAGTGAGCCTCGGCGGGGTTGTCCTTCTCCATCAAGTATTTCCTCACGCTTGTGTGTAAGAACTGCACCGTGGGCTGAGTGATGGTCTTGCTGCCATTGCCCGAGTTGAAGACATGCGAAGCCTGAGTCACCTCCACCAATCCCCCACATAGAGAACTCAACTTATTCCCGAGCTCATGCTCTGCGATGCCCTGAGATTGCTTGTAATCATGGCCGTCACCACCCACAGCCAGAGCATCTCGAAGCTCAGAGAGTGACAGTGGTCTCAGTGCGTGCAGAATGAGGGTGAGAGCCCGATTTCCAGTTCTTTGATGTTGGCTGTCATGCCAGCTCCCCATGCGCTCCAGAATGATGTCGAAAGCCTCAGGGAGGTTTGTGGGCAGCAGCTTGTTGATCAACTCTCGTGGACCCTTGAGACGTGTTTGGTAAGAGAAACCAAGCAGGTGAGATACCGTGAGTGAAACCCAGAGAAAAACGCCCTGAGCACGCTCGGCGATGACTTGAGCCAGTTCCAGAGCTTCCGAGGTCGAGTCGGAGAACGTCGGCGACTCTATGAGTTTGGCTTGGAGATATTTCTGTATGTCGACGGAATTGTAATCTTCCAGGCAAATCTCACATACAGGAACAAAAGAGGATAAGCTGGGGCTCTTCTCGGAAGAAACGCAAGTCCGAAGGGTGCATTGGGGATCGGAAGAAGTCCCCAGGCGTCGCAACAAGGACACGAGGCTGTCGTAATCGTTACACTCATCCAACGCATCGATGAGGAGGTAGAGCGAATCACCTCGGGCCGTCGATTTCTCGACAAAGTGAAACAAACTCTCCTCCAAATCCTCATCGTTCCATCCCTGGTCTGGGCCAAGAATCTCTTTCCTCTCCGCGAGTTTGGCAATGATTTCCGTGCTCGGGTAACTTGGTGTTGAGACCAGCAGTTGATACAAAAGGGACCGCAGAAGACTTCCGACTGATTGGTTTGCACCGTGCCGGGAGAAAAAGAAGTAAAGACTGAGTTTGTGGCTTTTGTTGTCTCCCCAACGCTCGGGAGTTTTTAGGTTGTTAACAAGGTACTTCATCAGGGTAGTCTTTCCGCTGCCTGGCTTGCCGGTTATCCAAAAAAGACTTGAGTGAGCCCCCTCCATCCATGAATTGAAGGGTGAGCTCTCTTCAAAGACCCAGTCAAGTGTGACACTATGCGGATCAGGTATGGATGTGGATGTATTCTCAAATTCGAGGCTTCTGAGGATCTCATTCTCTTGGTGCGGGCGATGTAAATGCGTCGCGTTGACGTCCTCGAATTTGGAGCCAACAATGATATTGCGCAATGACAACGCAATTTTCAGGTAAGACGGGTCATCATCAGAGCGAAACTTGACCAGTTCCTACACAGCAGGTAAATTAGCATATGAAAGGGCCTTGGGTTGGAGTCGGGGAGATCCTCACACAATGATTCTTTTCTAGTGAGACTTGTGGAAATCCCAAAAATTTCGTCTGGCTCTGGTCGACCGCCTTCCCGTCCAGAAATGTTAGTCCCGCTCAGGTTTCTCTCATCCCTAACGCGACAGACACTTACCAAGAAGTGGGTATCAGGCAACGGGAGGGTTTCATGAAACGAGACAATCTGCCAAGGGAGGCTGCTCCATGGAAGTCGCAAGAATCGAAAGGCTGCATGCCACATTGACTGAACGGCAACCATGTCGGCCACGGGCAAACCAGTCGCAAAAGCAATTCTGGAAGTTATGGTAGATAGTTCGGATGTGGAAGTGGTATGTGGCGTCCCCAAGAAAATGATCCCCTTGGTTGCATCGACAATATCATTGAATGCTTCATCTCCTCGATTATCAAACGCCTGGATGAGGGCAAGTTTGACAACAATGCCACCAAAACCGTGACACATGAAAAATATGGGCCGCTGTCGGTGTCTCTAGGTATGCCATCAAATTATTAGCCGGGACAGAAACTTTAACAACTGGCAGGAAGGTAGGGCGTGAATGTAGCGGAACACACCTCGGATTTCCTCGTTCTCAAGTTAATAAGCCCAACAAGTAGCTCCTCGGCAAGCTTGCCACTGTCCAATGTGCTGTAAGGGAGGGGTTTCGTGCAATAAGAATAAGTGTAGATTCTCGCCCAAGGTATGTCAGTGGGCAACCAGTCGCGGAGCCAATGCCGCGTCTTGTCGTAGGCCCGGGTTTTTGGCGGGTGGCAAACTAATCCGTGGACGAAGATGATGTCTACCCCTCGAGCAGCCAACGGTCCCTCCGCCAGACGAGAGAGGGTCGAACCTATTAAGGTACCGCGGGAGTCAGCCATGTTAAGAACTGGGTGGAGCTCAGAAAGGGGTTGGATGGAACGCACAGAAATCATGTTAGGAATCGAGAAACAGGAGAAAGATAAAGCGGGAATCTGTATGGGGGATACGGATCTGTCGGTGAGTTTTTCACATCGTTATTATAGAACTGGCGCAGGTGACCCGGTTGTGTACACTAATGCAAGCCGCACAACAGGTCCTCTGCGTTCATGCACGTGGCACCACCATCTCAACGGCGAGTCTCTAATTTGCGTCGATTTCCAGGATCTGAAAAAAACAGGAAGGGAAAAAACGAAGGGAAAAGGTGCAGACTGCCAATTTGCATTTTGCGGTTTTCGCAATGCATGAGTTTTCGCATTTTGTGCGGATCCCACCAATTAAACTGACCCAAGCTGGCAAGGCGGGAGGCACTTGGCGGTGGGCTTTCTGGATGAAGGTCCAATCTTTGTGCTTCAAATTATCTTTCACCGGCTTCCAAAAAGTATTAGACATGGCCTACGTAGGTGTCTTTCAGTCTTTTCCCGCTCCCACTCCCACTGCTGCGGTCAGGAATCATTTACCGTAGCACCGCCATGGTGCCCAGCACCGCCACACTACAACACCCATGCCCAAGGATATACTCTTGTCCGCTACATCGTCGTGGGAATTAACTTACATGCTGTGTACTCAGGACCTGTCGGGTCGGGTTAAGCTAGATCTTATATGCAAAAGGTACCGTCTATCCAAGAATTCCAACCAGTCGTAGCTCTATAGCTTGCGCCAGATACAATGTACCAAGGACTAAAAAGTCGGAGATTCAGAGTACCATACCATATAAACCTCAGGACTGGTACTTTAGTGGCTTGACCCTCTGCTTTCAGCTCGTCCTATTGAGCTATCTAGATGGGCATGTGAGAGAGACTTGGGGCGAGGTTTGCAAGTTGAAGGCCATGTATTATTGTTCTCTATGTCCGGACTTCTCGGGTTTATTATGTTACTATACTTGAAGTTGGTTGGGCATCAATCTGAATCTGAACAGTCCGTTGGCGGCACTGACAAAACCTGTCGCGGCCGAGACGGCGGGTGGGTCCATATCCAGCGTCTCCTTGAAGATAAAGTCCTCGACCGCCTTCTTCTGATCGGGAGCAATGTTTTGTGAAAATGTTTCCCATTTGGCCATATCAAACTCGGCGTCAATCTGCGAGAACTCGACGTGGCAGCGGACCAGCCTACGGACCCCATCCTTTCCTTGAGGTACTGAATAGAATGATTCGCCGACCTGGAAGTTGATCATGCGGATGCCTGTCGATTCAGCATGATTAAAAATTCGTTGAAATCAGGTCCTACGCAACGGGGCTTGGGTGGCTTTGCTTTCATCACACAATATTGCAAATGGTAACGCATAACACATAGCTGAAAATAACACTCACATGATACTATATTATTATCGATGAGCTCATGCTTCTCGGCCATGACAACTTTCTGGTCCTGAAAGTCAATGGTGGAATCGCTTGCAGAGCTGAGGATCTGTTTGAACAGTGGCTCCAGGGCTCGACGGCCTATTTCATCAGCCCTTGGAACGATCCGATGGCAAACTCCATGATGTTGGCGTGGAGGTCCGACTGCATGCATTCGAAGGTCGTCTCTTGCCTAACAGGAGGCTCGCGACGCCGGAGCCTGAGAGCCCAGTGTGGAAGTACCCATATCATATCAGAAATCGGGAAGCGTTGGAAAGAAGTTGGTATAATGATATGAAGAGTGAAGGTGTGACCTACCATTCGAACTGTTGCATATCCCTTCCAGCAAAAAAAGCAAACGCGCTGCTTTGTCTCATCTTATTGTCAAAGTCACCAGTGGTAGGCACGGCCTTGAACACATCAGCCCACCACTTTAGACCAGACCAGCACTTGAAATCATGGATGGCCCGCGACTTCTTACGTAACTCCTCACGACGCTCGTCGCTCATGTCGGTCGGCAATCTGACATACCAGATTGGGGGGAAATATTCAACGATGTCGCTCGCTCTTCCTACCACTTGCGCCGTGTGAGAACTATCGTCGGGGCGTGCCTCTGCCAGTCCAGGAAAAGGGTATGGCATTGCCGGCTGCATACGGACCGGCAATTCCTGTGAAATAACTCCACTAGGAAGCATGCGTTTCAACCAACTGCCTGCTGTACTGACGACATTTGATACATTGGCAATTCCGATGGCATCGGGGGCGATAAACCCAGTTTGGCCTGGAAAAGCGTGAACAGCGATGAATCCTGTTTGGCCAGGGGAAGTGTGATCAGTGACGAATCCAGTTTGGTCTGGGAAAATGTCATCTGCGATGAATCCAGTTTGGCCCAGAAAAGCATCAACGGTCCCGAATCCAGTCTCGCTCGACTGGGAAAGGCAATTCCTATAATCTATTTATATAACGTTAACTAGATAGAGTAACGGAATACCATTCTATTAGTATATTTTAGTTAACTTTATTACTATGATGTTTCGCTAATTTATTATTGGAGTATGGAAAATCGGACTTTTAGTAGAAAAGGGGCTAAAAGGGGTGCCGAGATCTAGGGCATGCCAACATCCCCGTACTTCAACTTATGACCGACAAACAAAGACCTATCCTGTCTCTCGAGCTCCTCCTCCGTGTCATCGCTGTCGAACAACATCTGCATGACCTTAATACCAGTACCACCTACGCGGCCTGCATCCTTCCGGCGGCCGACCCGAAAACCAGGCGGCCTGCTCTTCTTCTTCGTCCAGCGTGCACGGTCCTTGTCGTCCGTCCAGGTAGTGCTAGGATTACCCAGCTTGCCGAGTTGTGCAGGCGGAGTCGGTGCCGGGACCGGCCCGACCGGAGGCCCGCTCAGCTTGAGCTCCTCAAAGGGCGGTACTCCTCAAAGGGCGGCTGGGTGGTGTACAAAATGGCCACCTGGCGATTGTTCTCGTCGCAAATGGTTCTCTCGCCGTGTGTCGCGCCCGGCAGGGGCTTGATCTCGAAGTTGCTCATCCCCGGCGCAGCCCCGGCCAGGATGTTGCACATGGAGCTGGGCACGTGAAGGACGTCTTGAAGGCGGAGTTTGTTATGGGCTGCTGGTCCTTTGCCCTTGATCGACTTGCGGACGGGTATCGACGTTGCCGACGCCGACGATCTCCTCTGTCCATGTCTTGGGTTCGGCGCCGTCCGAAGAGGAAGTCACGGAAACAGTGCTCCTCTCGAATACACGATATGAGATGAATAAATCACGATTCTTTGCTACGCTGTGGAGGACGATGGATTAGAGACAAGCGGGTGAAGTCGAAGGTGCTACGTAATGACCCAAGATCAAGAACTCACTGGACTGTGGCCGATACGGAGTACACCCATGTTGTGCACGGAGTAGAAGTGTCTTCCACGTTTGGGTCGTAATATTCTTCAGGTGATACGCCGGGCTTTAGCTTGTAATGGCCCTCGTATGATACGCTGGGCTCTGACATGATCTCCAAACAGATATCAAACAGATATAGGGGTTGAGGACGATGATCAAGTGAAACTGGATCCCCGGGATGATGATGATGACTGTTATATCCCCCAATTGCTGTTCCCCGCCCCTCTACTCGTGCCATACCCCGTACGTAATCGTCAGATCGTTAGTTCATACGCCGGCTTACTGGCCGGCTTGGCCGGCTGACTTGGCTTACGGATCCAACAAAAGGGCTTATATGTTTTGTGAAAGCTCTATATGGTTCGATTATAATTCCGCTTTCAGACCCCTCCTCATCTTCATGCTCACACTAACAGCCCCCTCAGTCGGCAACGTCCCAAATGGGAAGTGTCCCATATTCACATCCACGCCCTCACTCTCCAAGTCACTAAACTCAAACGCCCTTAACAAGACCGCCACGCCCACAACGACCTCCTTCTTGGCAAAGTGTCGTCCCGGACACGTGTTCAACCCCCCGCCAAAGGGAACCAGTGTGATGATGTCCCCTGGGTTACCAACTTTGCCTTTTTGTCGCCCGATGATGTCTTTTCCTTCATATTGGCAAGGCTAGCAGTGTGTACAACGTTCTTCTTTTTGACGGGCCCAGAGAAGGGGTCGTCGGGGTATTCGAGAAACCGCTCCGCCCAGAAGGTGTCAACCGGGTGAGCGGGTTTGTCGCTGGCAGCAAGAATAGGTCCCTCGTTCCAGAAACTGGCGTCGTGTCCGCCCAGCCAGGACGAGGAAATGATGTGTACATCCTTGTCTAGTTTCCATTTGATGTTGAGCGGTGGTGAAGGAGAAGACAGGTAAAAGGTGTCGTCTATGGGCGTGCGGCCTACAGGAGATGCAGCCCTGAGTCGCAGGGTCTCCATGAAGATGGAGCTGAGCAGTGGGAGACGGCTCAGCTCGGTCGTATCCCTGATGGATAACGAGTTGGGTTCCTGAAAATAGGGCGCAGACTCGGCGAGGACGCGTGATATAAGGTTCGGACCTTCGCGAAGGATATGAAGCAAAGCCCAGATGGTTGCGTACGTTGCGTTCGGGGTCAAGGCAAACAGCATAGCCGAGTGAAACAGCGCGCTGCCCTCCCTGCCGATCCCAAACTCGTCAAACATCACGGTACGAGCCTGCGTGAGCGTCGAACCGTGCAGAGGGTCCCACTCAAGTTGTCCTTTGCTCGGCGCCCCCCCGCGTCGCTTGGCCTCGTCCCACTTCATCAGCGAGTCTAGGGTCCGCTCGCGGGCGGCATACGCGCCGGGAATCATCCACCTGGGTAATCGCCTAAACAGCCGCGGCATCTGGTCCAGCCAGTCCCAGTAGTCTTTCGGGAGATCGGGTGCGATGCTGCCGAGCAGCTCGTCTTCATAGAGGGCAGAGGTTGCGGCGATGAAGAGGTTCTCGCGCAGGAACTTGGTCAGATCCGGCACGTCGATCCATCCCTCCCCATGCTCAGCAGCCCAGGACAGCAGGTCGCGGGTGAACCCCTCGGCCAATCTAGCACCGAGTATAGACTCCTGGGCAGACGAACTCAGATGGGCACCATAGACGGCATGCTCGCGAAGGTTCCACCTCTTGTGGTCGGGCAGGTGCTCCCAACCCGGATTCGGCTGCGGCAGCACACCCGAGAGCTCGTCGATTTCCCCGCGGAGCTGGTCCTCTCTCGACAAACCCGTGTCGGCCATGAACTTGACGGGGATGAGCACATTAGTCACTTTCCTAGCGTGGCGATGAAGCGCCGCGACGGGCTCGCCGTGGGAGATGAACTGCAGCAGACGGCCCCTACGTAGAGCTTTACTGGCATGTTTCCGTATGTGGATGCCAGCCGACGCATGAAGCGGGATGTTTCAAAGACCAAGGAGATCGTGTGGCCTAGAAAAGGGATCCAGTACGGGAGGGCGGGCGTGGGGGATGCGAGGCCATTGTTGGCGGCTGCGTTGGTCTTTGCTGTGGATATGGCTCGGTGGAATAGGTAGGTAGATAGGGCGTAGGTGAGGAGGAGGGGGAGCGCGAGGAGGAGCAGGGTAATGACGAGATAGGGGTGTTTATGCACCTGAGCAGAGAGGAAAATATATTGGCTGGCCAACGAGGTGAACATTGCGTTGGCAAGGCTCGGCAACTGATGCCTGGATTTAAAACTTGGAAGCAGAAAATCTATGCGGAGCAGTACGATATCTTATTACAAGGGCAAGACTGTTTGACAACGCCCGTTACCTCTTCACGGAAGAGCATGTCTTGGGGATACATATATGTGTTCCCTTGATAAGGCTTGATTACTATGGACTTGTCCAGATGGGAACGTGCGACATATTCAAAGTTTGTGTGACTTTTGAGGTTCCAGTCCGACTCGATAGATCACAGAGCAGCAACAGATTCCAGTTCCATAGGTATGGCCTCGGACTTGTCACCGTGGCGTTGTCCGAGTTACAGCCTAATCCGGCATACATGGCGAAAAAGAGCTCAAAAAGAAGTCATCGTCAGCCTTTCTTGACATCGGAACTTGGTCGAATCAGCAAGGCAAGACAAAGCCGACGATAACGGAGAAGCACCCTGCACTAGGTGCTACCAAGGGGCTGCACTTGGCTGTGTTTCCTATATCTTATCAGCTGCAGTGTTCTAGGCACTCAGCTAACCTCTTATGCAAGTGCACGATAATGCAGAACCAATAACAAGATTTGTAAGCCCCGTATGCATGGAGTTTATTATTGAGGAATCAGATTGCGCACACCATCTAATATCAATGCCAGTATCGATTGGGACTATTCTTCTATCAAGAAGAATTACTTGCCAGCTGCCAAGCGGTATATCAGTACGACTGTACCAGTGAGATTTTCAGTGTGTATTGATTGGGACTACGTATACTATTAGTCTTTCTTCGTACACGCGTATAGTTCCACGTATTATTCACCAAATGTGGCGATGGTAGTATTTAATTCGGACTTGATTATCTCACCCAATCATCGGAAAGTTTGGTACTCCTGTATCGGTCTTAATAATACCCCTTCCACAGATGAAAGGCACATGTCGTACCTTGGCAGAAAAGACTTCTTCAACTAAAATGAGAACAATCATAAAATTCGTTGATGTACATGCACTAGCTACTATCCTACACAACCTCCTCCATCACCAACACCAGCCGCATCTATGCAAGGCTTGCTTGCTCCAGGCCTCTAATGCTTGGGCCCCGTGTTGTGAATAGCGTTGGGGACCGCGCGCTCCACACTCTCAGGGAGCTTCTCCTGAAGCTTCTTGGGCACAATCGAGTCAGTGCCGCCCTGGCCGTCGCTGACAGCATGGCTCTTGTGGGTCGACTGGCCGGGTTCTTGGCCGGTTGGGTGGACCTATCCCAGGCACATGAGAATTAGCAGGGGGGATCAAGTGCAGGAAGATGAAAGACTAACAGAGTCGGGAAGGGCCTTCTCGAGTCCCTTGGGAGCCTTCTCCTGGACCTTGCCGGGAACGTGCGAGTTTTGGGGACCGCCGGTTGCGTGGGATTGATCCATTTTGATGGTGGTTGTTGAGAGTGGACGGAAGATAGATGTGATGTAAGGTGCTTTCTTTGTGAAGGTGGTTCGAAGCATTGGATTTGATATTGAATGTTCTTTTTTTTTTTTTTTTGGTAACCTCAGAGCGGGTTGTTCTGCTCCTTATATACCTTGGTGAGCCCCTATTTTGAGTCGGAGTCGTCGCTTCCCATACAAAATGTCGGCGTCATCGATGGACGGACTGTTTCAACATTCCGTAGTGCCCAGCTAGGTTTCAAGCTCTAGGTCGCACATCTAATTGCAAATCCACGACTTCTCTTTACAGCAACATGTGTTAAGAAGTTCCCGCCGTCGTATGCATTGGTAACGTCATACCAAGACCGGAACGCGCCGCACATAGTACTTAAGCCAGATCGACGCCAGATCACGATTTCGACAGGTGTACGGATATACAACAGTTACCAAAATTGTCTGCTCGATTCAATGTGATAAGCAGGAGTTCCGGACGGTTGGGTGAACCGAAGCGGCGCAGTACCACCGAGTGACGTCAACACAGCTGCCCGGCCCAATTAAGAGGGCGCCGACGGATCCGGCCCGCAGGCCGCAGCAAACCCCGATCCTCGCGGGCGCGGGGAGCACTTGGAGATCGGATCGGAGTTAGATCGATCAAATGCCGATCTCAGGACGAACCACTAAAATATACAACTTATTACGCCGACATCCCCTTCAGTTCTTCTCAATTTCATTTATTAATGGATTAGATTCAATATTCGCGGCTTTTCTTTTTGAAAGGTAGTATAATGACGTACTATTTCTCGCCCGACCAGCGTTGTAATTACCTAGGCAACCGTTCCAAACCTCCGGGACAGCGGAACTGGCACAGCTATATAACATCTATGCTCCGTTCGGGAAACCGCGATAGAACAACATTATACCGTGGCATCAAGAGTTCTGCGTCACTTCTGAGCTGGAACAGACTAAATTAATCGAAACGTCACGAAATCTGAGAGAGACTAGGAAGATAAGTCCGCGGCGAATACCTACCGAGAGAGAAGAAACTCAATAAGATGTAGGAGAAAAGAGTTGCATCGTTTGAGTTGGAGCAATCTGAACCAGGACTTGGAGCAGCGCTGCCATAAGTCGAGTCAACTCAAGTCCGGTATCATCACGGCCCCGTCTTTACGCCATGCTTGAGCAGCTCGCCTTTGACAGAGGGTCCATAGGGACCCATTTCTTCCGTTTGGCTCCTGCAGCATCGCCATTCACCTCTTCCCCCGGCTCGTGTCCATTGCGGGGCTCGTGGCGTTGCAATTCGACCTGAAAATCCAATTCATATCCGGAGCTGTTGCCATGTATTCCTTGTCCCAGCAGACAAAAGATCCGTCGTCATCCGAACGTAGCTTCTCAAAGGTAAAGAGATGCTCACCATGTGTACCCTGCATCATATCTTTGCAGCTGATCCGTTCAATTTAAGTTTCGTCCATGGCGTCATGAGGCCGAAAGTTGGAGAGGACCTCTGCAGCATGTGCATCATCCTCGCTGCTTACCTCAGTCCAGGTATAGGCAATCCAACTCGACTGCTCGGCAGGTCTGTCTGGGAATTCGCGAAGGATGTTGTATGTGGCACTCCTGTTGTAGAGGTGCTTTTCCGACCTCGGGACGACCGCGTTCTCGTCGGGTGATACGGCGTTCTTGTCCAGGTCCCAGGATATGCCTTCGCTCATGGCAGGGCTAGATCATGGCAGTAGAGATTGACACCGAAGCGTACCACCGCTTGGGGCCCCTTTTGCCCTGGTTCGAGGACTTCTAGGACGGGGAAAAATATTAGGGAAAGTCTGTATTGGTAAGATGTGTTGTCCATTGTGGCGCTTGGTAGTCCGCCGTATGATTATCGTTTGTAGTGTCGAGACGGAACTGGGCTGTGATCGTTTTGGCTCTTTGACTGTCGATGTGTGGCTGAGAAGTTGGTGGGAAGAGATGGAGTAAAAGGAAGGAACGAAGGAAGACGGAAGATATTTAATTTAAGCTGAGAAGAAAATTGAAACAGGAAATGAATAAAGTTCAGGTAAGACTTATTGCCTTTGGTTCGCAGGTGAAAAAGTTCAATTTTCAAAGTTTAAACCACTACGTGCGTGATAAGCGAGCGCCGCAGACAAGCGAGCGCCGCACCTGGATATCCATACATAACCCTCAGAATCCATCCTTCCAAAATCGACGAACT
>MU858156.1:0-38979 GCA_033297075.1 Rhypophila decipiens
GTTGCGCCAAGACTGTGCCGTGTGGGCCCCGCGTTCCTGGTGGGGCATGACGTGCGTGGCCACGTGACCACGTGATTGGTGCTAGTCACGTGACAGCGGCTCTCTTTTCACTGCAATTTTAGTCTCGCCAGAGGGGTTGTTTCTTTCTCCTGCATGCAGTGCCAGCAGTGAGCATGGATCTTATTGGCCAGCAATTACCGCCTCCTGGTTAGAAGGACTACCAATATAATGGAGGGCAAGACTTAGTGACATCAAGGAGAAGACCTCTACTTGTTGGTTTCATCAACCCTACGTGAATTGTAGTTGTACTCTAGATATAGGGCCTGAATATGCCTGTTAGTAGATGTCGCAAGTGAGCTGAGATGTAACGCTTGTTGTCCTCCTTTCTGGGACAAGAATACGTTTGATTATAATAATTGTCAGTTTCAAGTATATATGAATAAGTTGGAGAGCATGAAGAGACGCCTTGATATAAGCGATCAGATAGCTAGCTCTTGGCACTTTTGCAAGGCTAGCCTTGCAAATTACCTAGTGGTCCCGAGATATGATTTTGCTCTAATATCCACCGTATCACATTCGAGAATAGTTTTCAAACAGATTCTTCTCAAATTAGTACCAGTGGTAGTATTCTGCTGGGCGATCTTATTTGCAATGTCCTGACATGTCATAGCCTCGCCGCACCATTCAGCCTCGCCTAGAAATCAAACAATCATATCGCACTCAGCATCCCGGTTTCCATCCTTCCCTCCACTCTCCAGGTTCCTCTCCATATCTCCAGCTCGAATTGAACCTCGGGAACTAAGTACTCAAGAAGCTCATGAACTCAAGCACGGTATCGAAGCCGAACCAGAGTGAGCAAAGGAACGCCAGAACGACAGCCCCAGCGGCACCAGAGGAGTTGATAGTCTGTGAGACTGCCGCGCTCGAGTAGCCGCCGCCGCTGTTCCCCGTGATTCTAGGCGGACCATAGAAAATGGGATTATAGAAAATAGGATTGAGATATCCCACCATTGTCTTCCCGTCGTATGTTTGCACGTTTGAATGCCTGTTTTAGAGACTCGGCTGGAGGTTGGTCGGTTGGTACTTGTAATATTGCCGAGTGGATGACGGACTTTTGGATAGAATGCTAGTGTAGCCTGAAGCAAGGACTGGAAAAGCAAATCGGTATCTCCGCTGGAGACTGTGAGCGGCAAGTTCAGGGAGTTCAAGGATGACAGATGACTTACGTTTGAATAATCTCGCTGCTGAAACTTGAAGTTGGTTGTCGCGTTGTTGTTCCAGTCGGACGTTTATAATGAGATGAGAAGGTCTGGGGACAAATGTTTTCGAGAAATTGTGAGTGAGATGGGAGTAGGGCTTTAGATAGCCATTTGCACCGTAGTTGACGAGGTTAAGGTGAGGATGACGATAGTGGTGAAAGGTTATCTAGAGCACCTGGTCTTCCCGAAAACTCAATATCCCTCCGGGTTGTGCCTTTCACTCTTCTACTCCTTGTCCCGTGGCCAACTCAAATCGCTCGGCTACATTGAAGTAGACTAGACCGTGATCACAATCCCTCGTCAGCAGATGGGCGAGCCAGCAATTCCAAGTTTCAATACTCTAGCTTTTGAAGACATATAGGGAAGACCTATCCCTATATGTACGTTCATCAGTCAACGAGAGACCTGATCACGCTTCCATCTCCGATTGGAAAATATTATGACTTCACATGATCCAGCAAAACTAGAATGAGCTGTCTCGCACATCTCAAGGTGGACGTTTTAAACTAAATCGTACGTTTGACGAATTGTACTTATGATGACCGAGTTTCAAAAAAAAGAAGCAAGCTCTGCATTCTCTCATATTCTTTATTTGCAAACGACTTTGAAACCAAGAAGTTTTTGGTCCTACAGAAAGCTACGACGCCTCAACACCATGAAAATTGATTATGGATATTTAAACATTTGTGGGGATGGTGATGTACGGTATTGCACTGCAATTTTAGCCTCGCCGGAGAGGATGAATGGTCATACCGGCAACCAGCCAGCCATCCAATCAGAACGACAGCAGCAAACGGGACCAATCTACTGGTATCGATGTCTCCTCTAGAGAGGCTAAAATTTCAGTGCAATCGTAACGGAGCCCGGCCCTAACTTAATGAGATCACTCTGAGCTGTATCTACCAAACTCTTGTATTAGTGCTAAATATAGTAATCTGATGGGTGGTGATATCTTAACCCCCAGATACCCTTCCACTGGTTTGAATAAGGCCAAAATTGCAGTGCCGGCCCCATTGACAAAAGTTTTTCCGAGCACATGTCGATTGTAAGAATCCGTACTGTATACATCACGAGCAAGATCATTGCTACTATTGGGATCTGGATTAAGATCAAGGTTTACAGTAAGTGCCAATATATCTAATTGAGACTGTCTTATTATCTTATGATCAGAACATTCCTTGCAAATACAGTTAGTATCCATGGTGAATATAGACAAGTTCTCAACCCTATCGTGTGTGTGTAACTCGGATCGAGTATTCTAGCTCGTTACTGTTGATGAGAATCATGAGATGCATTGGGGAATGCCATGTTTGCAACTCTAGGCCCCCGATAAGGACTGATTGGCCCGCAGGCCATCGCACGCCCTTGGAGGAAGTAAATTTGGAGTGAAGGTTCCAGGTGATTTCGTCAATTGTTGCATCCGGGTTGTTTGAGTCTCCCGGAGCCTCGTCGTCTTATCCCCTCCAGCGGGGCTAAAATTGCAGTGAATTGACAATTCGCAGTTCGGAGGTCGTTCCCGAAGCTCATTGAGGTGGCCCGCAGCAGAGGCTATCGTTCGTCTTGGGTATCCCCTCCAGCGGGGCTAAAATTGCAGTGAAGCTCGACTAAGCCGACGAGCCTCATCTCTAATAACAGAGACGGATGAAAGGCACGAATTCGAATATAGCTTGTGTCCTGCACAACCTGATGTAGGTACTTTAATGGGCAATGAGAAACTACGCATTCCATATTTTGAGTATAAGCATAAACTGACTAGACTGGTGAGTTGGTCCTTCTCATGGATTCTTGCACGCAGGCACGCAAAGCAGTCAGCCCCCTTGATATGATATCGCGATATATTGCCAGAGAAGAAGATCCCGAGGTGATAAAAAAGATATATGAAGCTGGCAGGTGGTGTTTTAGGACTATGGAAATCAAGACAAAGCAGATATAGGAAAAGCCCGACGCTATTTTCTTCAATATTGACATGAGCACCAATGCGCAACTTGATAGACAATTACAATTTTTATCCCGAGCACCTAGTCAGTACTCAAGATCCTGTTAAATCCTCCATTGCCTCAAGGACTATTTCTCCAGCAGACGTTTATCCTCTGCCCGTCCCTTCCCCCACATAGGTAGCCAGATACCAAAACCAAACCAAACCTCCCGACAAATCACCCCCAAAGCGGCGCCGTAACCTCGGCAGCCCTTTCAACAACAGCCCTCACACGATCAGAAAACACGCGATTAGTGCACTCAATCTCCAGATCCTCCAACCAAACAACCGCCTCCATCTTGTCCACCTTGATAGACAATCCAGGCACGGGAATGCCCATCTTGTGTAACCGAGCGAGCTCCACCGCCTGCCGCTCTTTCAGCTCACTCTGTCGGGCCTCCTCGTCTTGGTCCTCTTCGCCTTGTTCGTCTTCAGAAGACACGTCCATGGAGGCGTCACTGTCCTCCCCGTTGGTGAGCTTCTTTTCCTTCTTTTCCTTTCTAGGAGGAGGAGGTGGTGGGAGGGAAGATGGTTTGGGATCTGCGATGGGGGATACGTTCTCGGCGCCGAACTGGGCTTCGAGGAACATCATTAGGCGGTCTAGACGGTCTTGCGGGGATAGGTTGGCGTGGAGGTTGCGTTGGGGGAGGGTGTATGTGTTGTCTTTTGGGTCGGAGCTGGCTGTTCCGTTTCCGTGCGAGTGAGAGTGTTTGTTGCCGGAGCCTAGGATGAGCAAGTAAATTTGGTTAGTTGCCTGTAGACATGTAACAAGAGACAAAAGAACGCTGAAGGGGAGACCTACGTTTCACCGCCGCTGGACTGCTCTCAATGCCGTAGAGCACCGCCATGACTGCATCAGCAATGCCATCATTCAGCATGTTGCCCTCCCACTCGAGCTCGACCTCGCCGCTAGCACGACACCGCACCGTCACACAGCCCATGACGCGGTATGCAGCAAGAACCTGGTCGATCTCCTCGTCCGCCGCCTCGCCTTCTTCACTTCGGCCATCCTCATCCATCTTCATATGCTCCAGTCCCGCCTTGGACTCGGGCAACTCCTCGATCCCACCAAATGTACCCTCCAGTCCCCACTTGATCAAATCCACGCCGGCAGCACTGAGTCTCAACCTCTGTTTACAGTTAATAAAGGTAGTCGTCAACCCAGCATACTCGCGCAAATCCTCCGGCGCCATAAGCGACATCTTGAAGTCATTCTGCACCAAAACACCAGTAATAAGCTGCGGTTCCGGCTGACTCCCTCCTCCATCCTTGTCCTTGAGCATCATCGGCGGAGGAATCGACGCAAGCTTACCAACAACCTTGGCCGTCTTGTCCGCCTTGAACGGGATCCTCAACTCCTCACAATTCCTCGGACTAAACACCTTGACCTTGTTCGTCTTGCTCGCATTAAGCGACAACAGCTTGGACTTGAGCCGCATCATATTATGCACCTCGCCATGCACGAGAATAACAACGGGCGCAGCAACCTCCTCGATAAACTCCCGGTTCTCGGTGCCATCCACATGCGCAGCAAATGAAAACTCCTGAACCGAGCAGCGACGGGGGATCATGACCTTCTCGGCATCACCTCCGGGCCCTCTCCGTCCACCGACGACATTCCTCGACATGACCGCCTGGATCTGCTCCGGCTCTTGCATGATCTGCTTGGCCATGGTTCCCTCGACGCTATAACCGGTGATGACGACGCCGTTCTTCTCGCTAGGCGCCCACCGCTCGAGTAGCTCGCGACTGACGCCGTTCTGCAACATACCCGGGCTAGCGAGCATAACGCACCCGTTGACATCGTCGAACCGGTCGATATTCTTGAGCGAGCGGATGAATCGGAAATCCCAGGGACCGCCCTTGCCGGCACCATCGCCTGAGGCTTCTGCCTCGGCCATGCGCTCGCTGAATAGCCGCTTGATATTATCATTCATTGAGCTGATGAAGGTCTGATACACGGCCATGCATTTCCGTGCGAGGTTACTGGCGTAGTAGATTGGATATTTCTGGTACTCTGGGTGCTTACCCCAGTATTCTTCAAGAATAAGCAAGATCTCTTGCGCACGACCGAGGGCAAAGACGGGCATCAGAACACGGCCGCCACGGTTTAGGATGCCGGTGATGGATTTCATGAGGGCTTGTTCACGCTCCAGCCGAGGAACGTGCGAGGCGATACCGTATGTTGATTCTGTGATGAGCACGTCGACTTTGACGCCTTTGGGCACCGTGGCTGAGACGAGATGTCTGTCTGGCTCGCGCGAGTAGTCGCCTGTGAAGAAGATGTTGAGGCCGGCGATCTCGATGAGGAACATGGCCGCGCCGAGGACGTGGCCTGCTGGGTAGGGGGTGATGCGGATGGAGGAAATGGTGTGGGTCGTGTGGTAGTCGATGGTCTCGATCATGTGGAGGGTGTTGACGTGGTCTTGTTCCGTGTAGACGAGCGAGGTCGTCGGGTTGGAGGATGTATTGCCGACTCGGACGCTGTCTTGGATCAGCCAGGTGTAGATGGCCTTTGTGGCGTGCGTCATGAAGACTCGGCCGCGGAAGTTGGTCTTGGCCAGCACGTAGGGAAGCGCGGCGGCATGGTCGATATGGAAACTATAGCAGGTTAGTCAAATGACGGGTAGAGACAGGCATATCGGCATGCTTCACGGGGGTCATGGCAAGCAAACGGAGCAGTCAAAGCTGGGGGCAACAGGGGGCGATGGGCGATGAGTAATGAGATATTGTATTTTGATATCTTGATACATATTTTGACGGTTGATGGTACAGCTTGTCAAGCAGCAAACGACAAAGACGTCGCCGGGGCGTGGCAGTCTGATCAGGAAAAATGGCATATCCAGACGGGCAAGCCACGGCGGTGGGCGTGTGTATGTGTTCCACCCAGCTCATTTCTATCCCTATTGCCCCAAGCAGCTACCACTTGCTCTGTTCCTACAAGAACGTGCACATGGAAAGATCGGCCAAATTGATGTGGGAAACTTACTGGCTGATTAAAAGCACGTCGACGGTACTGAGGTCGAAGTCATCAAAGAAGGGCAGCGCGGCAAGCCCGTCATATGCAGGATGTTGGCCGGCATCGAGCTGGAGTGAGGTCAGCGTCTGGTGAGATATCTGAGATAGACAAGGGACGACCATACCATTACTGTTTTCCCTTTGTACTGAATAATGTGACATGACCGACCGACTTCGTTACCACCGCCGAGGTTCAAGAACATGAGTTCGTCGGCTGGATCGACTGGCTCCTCGGGTGCGGCCGAAGCCATGGCCGAGGCTTTTCGTTTGGAAGCCATGGGTTTTACGACGCTCTGCTGTTTGGTTATGTGGGAAGCAATCCTCTGGCTACTTCTCTTGGTGATGGTTTCCAATGAATCAATCCTCTTTCCATGCACATCAAAGGCTAGTTCTCATGCTCACGCGGTCGCGCGTCTCTCATTACAAGTTCGTGGTGCAATGTCTAATCGTGGTGAAGAAAAGCTCGTAGAAGCCAATCCAGGGTATAGAAGTAAAATAAAATGTTATGAGAGTTGACAAAAACGTCCTTGTCTGGTGCAAAGTGAATATTTAACAGAAGGTTTGAGTTTGTTGGATGCTGTTGAAGCTGACCTGAAGCTTGAATGAACGTTTTGGGACCCTTGCGGCTCAGCAGAGCAGCAAGCCACAGGAGCTTGGCAAATGTGGGCCAAGTGTCCGAGCGGGAGCGCAATGCACGGGCCACCGAACGGCTTTGCTGCAAAAGGTTAATCCCTGTATTATGTAACAGGTCCGCACGTGACCAGGAGGCGACGCGACGGGCTCTCTGGGGGGTGACTCTGGTGATTTTTGAACCTTGCAAAGACGAAAGCCACTCTCCGCGAAACTGTGAGAAGGGAGCTTCAGACGACAATCCACGCTGCGATTCGACTTTTCCGCGCCGAAACGACAGCCCCGCCTTGCAGCAAGTGCACAATAGTAACAGTAACAGGCAGAATTTCATCCCATCCGACCACAATAGCAAGCGTCGAATGGCACCGCAAAGGGCGAGTTCGGTTTGACCGGCACCGGCAACAGGCAACGCAGCTCTTCTAAAGACTGCCTTGACCTTCGACTCCCGCGTTTTAACTTGCTCAACTTGACACTCTTTTACTCGAGCCTGTGAAGACCGTCCTCTCGAAACTCTGCAACTTCGCTTCGCAAACTTCGAGTCGCTTCCTCTTGCCTCAACCTGGCATCTTTATAATCGCCGCGGCGAACCGACACTCTTAGAGTTTACATTCCTTGCCAGCGCCACCCGACTTAGCTCCATCCTGTCAAACGAACCGAGTATCGGGAGCCGACAGCGACTACATTTGATCTTCCCAGATCGAGGGTATCCGACTCGCAGCTACAGCTTCGTCCTATCGCTACTGCGTCGCCCTTTTCCAACATGGCGCAGCCGCAACAAGCTCCTCACCCGCCGGTGCAGCGGCCTCAGATTGCGCTTCCTCATGCTCAGATGCCCCAGATGCCTCAGATGCAACAACACCAGCAAATACCTCAGATGTCTCCCCAGTTAGCTCCGCGTGTCACGTACCAGCAAGCCCAGAACTCGCCCTCTCCGGTGAATACAACCCAGCCGGCCTACGGAATGAACCCGCACAAGAGACAGAGAGTGTCGCCGGGACCGGCCCCGCCGCAGAATAACTCGCAACCGGCATCGCCATACCTTCCTACAACCAATTATGCGATGAGCCCACAGCCTCACAATGCCCCGAGTCCAGCTGCGCATTCACCCAACTACGGCAATGCCGCATCCCCTCAGTCGTACTCGGCTCCGTATACCAATGGCAACATGGCACCAATGGGTTCTGCGTCAGCGGCGACCCCTGGAGGTGTAGCTTCTCCCACAACGATGCCATCTCCAGCAGCCCAGACACTCCACCTCCCTGAGGCTCGACCTGCACAACCCACCACGCCAGCTCCCCTTCGGCCAGCGACCCCATCGCCTGCTACTCCGGCGCTTCCTACTCCACAGCACCAGTACACCATGGCTACTCTAGCCCCCGCTGTTCCGCCCCAGGCACCATCTAACACGGGAACCATGGGACCTCCGTCCAAGCCTGCTGAGAAACCCACGAAGGAGTATGAGTACGATATTAGCGATTCTCTCGCCGGGACGGGTGTTGACCTGCGGGCCGAGGAACAGGCTCTTGCTGAGTATTATGCCGGCTCTTTTCTGCCGGATGCGAGGACAGGACTTCCCGGCAATCCTCCTGGAAGTAAGGATTCCATGTATGGAGCTGGGTGGGCTAATCAGCCCGGTCCTCCCCCAGATGGGAAGACGCAGGAAGAGTGGGCGGCCGAGGTGGCAAAGAAAGCTTGGAACGATGCCGCTCTGCGCCTTGGTCACCTCCGAACTAACGAGGTAAAGGATCCTTTCTGTCAGGTTAGCGTCCTGCATTACAGGGCCGATAAAATCGTCAAGGAGTACGGACTGTCGTTGAATCTGGACATGAAGGCACCAAACGCCGGGCTGGGTAAGATGAGGCGACCCGAGGACGCCACCGAAAAGCCGACGATCAAAGTCTCAACCAAGACGTACGATGATGGGGCTGTTGTCATGACCACTGGCTCGTGGATACCTCATGATGCATGCCTGGCCGATCAACTGGCCCTCCTATCTATCGCCACGAAATACAGGGTCAGAGAACTGCTGGAGGATGCAAACGTGATAGCGACGACCCGCCAGACGACTTCGCATGGTGAAGTGCCCGAGGAGTGGATCGATGTAGCAGTGCCTCTCAAGACTGGAGTGGAGATTCACGACACACCAGAGAGCGCTGTGAGCCCGCGCACCAATCCCCTCAAGCGTATGTTCCACGCGGCCATGACTTCTGATGCTGCGAGATT
Organism: Rhypophila decipiens; assembly: GCA_033297075.1. Classification (NCBI taxonomy): domain Eukaryota; kingdom Fungi; phylum Ascomycota; class Sordariomycetes; order Sordariales; family Naviculisporaceae; genus Rhypophila; species Rhypophila decipiens. Next base: position 9,106 of record MU858156.1, read on the forward strand.
TGCTAACAATCCCTTGAAATTAAGGCTCATTTGAGGCGAGTAACGAGCCGTCTTTCGCCGGAAAAGCAGCCACGTATCACAATCTCAACAGGGACGTTAGAAAGACTCAAGAATCCGTTCGGCAGGAGGAGGAAGCTAGACTCAAGAAGCGTCAGAAGCGACTTAATCCCGAGAACAAATCAGGAACAGCAAAGACCGTCGCCACTCCAGGAACTCCCGGCGGCGCAGCGCCCGAGGGAGAACTTAAGGCGCCAGCCAAAAAGGAGACCAAGAAGAGTATGAAGGAGAAGAACAGTTCGGCAGCGTCATCCACCACGGACGCAAACACCACCGTCAACACCTTCTTCGCCAGCAGCTTTGGAAAGAAGAAGAGCAAGAAGTACTCGTGGATGGACGGGGGCGCTACCGCCAGCGGTCCCTCTACTCCCAAGCCATTGGGGGGGACTGCGTCGGCCGCGGCATCACCTGGCCCGGTAGGACAGACAAAGCCTCCCTCGTTGACTATGGAGCAGCGGATCAAACTGGGATATTGGCGTGAGAATGATCCCATGGGCAAGGGGATCCAGCTGAGGGACTGGGTCGTGGTTCTCGAGAGGGATGGGAAAGATGCCAAGGCTATCCAGGCCGCTTACGACAAGCTGGATTCCTCGGGTAAATAGGGTGGGTTGAAGGTCCCCTGGTTGTCTTGTTTTTAACAACATTATTCATGTAATACTTATTCACGGTGCCCTTTTTTCATCTTTGCGGGAGAAAGGAAGGGGGGGTTTATAGTTCTCTTCCTTGTCGTTTGTTTCTTCTTTTACAACAGCCTGGCGTTTATATGAGAATGGATGGACGGACCGGTCGGGGTTGCTTTGCTTGCAAGGTTTTTCTTGCTTACTTCCCTTGCCCTACTTTGAAACTTTTGGGGAATTTGCGGAGTGTGTTACCACTGTTTTCTTTCTTGGTATTACTACGTGCCGGTTTGGCAGTTTAGCATTTTTTGGGTTGGGACAGAACGAGTTGTTCAAGACCTTACTTATACCGACCAACAAAGACTGAGTTGAAGAAGAAGGAAAAGGAGAAAAGAAGGAGGTCGGGGCAGGGGGATTAACCTCTGCCCAGTCTAGTCCGAGACAGACAGAAGAGGAAGCAGCAAAGACTGGTTGCCTGGCTGCTGGCTGGCTGATCAGGCAGTCAGACAGACATACAAACAGGAACAAATATAACAAAAACATGTATAAAAAGGCTTTGCTTGCTGCTCTAGCCCCGGTGAAGATACTCAGTTGAGGATATTCAGTGAAGCACTCTTTGTCCGTGTCAACTTGATAAATTGGAACTTTGCCAGTGTGAATGAATGCAAGCCCAGGAGGGTTCTCGGTCCCATGGGCGCCAAGACCGTCAAGCAGCTGTGTGCCTGTCCGACCTGCCATCATAATCTGATGGCCCGTGCTCCAACGGACTTAAAGTTACGGTTGCGACCAACCAGCCCCTCCAAGCCAATCCCATGCCTCAATCCAATCTCCAGAAGCTCCATCTACCTTGAACCCAAACAGTCTGTCTCAGTTCGCGACTACCGCCTGCCTGGATTAAACCTTCCCAGGCTCACACAAGTTTCATTTTACTTAAGAAGCAACTAGTGCCGTCTCGAAAGCGCAGGTGTAGAGCACGAGAACCTACAAATTGCCCCGCTGCTTGGCCCCTCAGCCTCTCCGAGTCCTGGTTCTACAACGTCGATCGACATAAATCTCCGGTGCAAACTCGGTCTTCGAGATGCGCCAACCTTGATCTTGGACACTCTGTCGCCGTTGTCAAAGAGAGCAACAATCGCCCGTCATGTCGGGAGGCACGCTCAACTTCATCACTTTCAATCAGGACCACAGCTGCCTGGCTGTCGGCACCTCCAAGGGCTTTCGAATCTACCATACTGACCCCTTCTCCCCCATATTCAGCAGCGACGAGGGCAATGTCACTCTCATAGAAATGCTCTTCTCCACCTCGCTGGTGGCTATTGTCCAGTCCCCGCGACATTTGAAGATTCAGAATACCAAGGTCCGCTTACACACCCTCAGGTCCTGACTTGTTCTTGGTCCCAGCTAACACATTTGTGCAGCGCGGCCAAGCCATTTGCGATCTCATGTTTCCCACCGCCGTCCTAGCTGTGCGGTTGAATCGGAAACGTCTCATCATCGTTCTCGAAGACGAAATATACGTCTACGACATCTCCAACATGTCTCTGCTGAAGACTATCTCTACTTCGCCGAACCCAAATGCCATTTGTGCCCTCTCGCCCTCGTCCGAAAACTGCTACATCGCTTACCCTCTCCCGAAGCCGCGGGAACAGACTAATGTACGGCGGCCCGCTCACGCTCCTCCGCAGTCCGACTATGTGCCGCCAACTGCGGGCGAAGTTATGATCTTTGATACCGTGACGCTCAAGGCGCTGAACGTGATCGAAGCTCACAAGTCACCACTCTGTTGCATCGCCCTAAACAGCGACGGCACACTGCTCGCCACGGCTTCCGAGACGGGCACCATCATCCGCGTGTTCAAGGTCCCCACGGGCGAGAAGCTTTACGAGTTCCGCAGAGGAACGCTGACGTCCATCATCTACAGCATGTCGTTCAACCTCAGCTCGACGTTGCTCTGCGTGTCGTCGAACTCTGACACCATACACATCTTCCGTCTGGGGAATGCGCGTGGGGCAGCCGGCGCCGGCGCGGAGCCTAGGGATATACCGAGCGGTTCCACGCGCTATGACAGGAGCGGAAGATCTAGGAGCTTTGACAGTGGCAACAATTCTGGCAGCAACGCGGGTAGCAACGCGGGATCTCCTAAGGCTGATGATCCCGACTGGAGCTCTATCAATACGAGTGAAGTTAAGAGAAGCACTGGCCAAGATGCACACAGACGACAAAGCGGCTCGATTGGCAGCATGTTCCGCCGATCTTCACTGTATATGGGCCGTAGCGTCGCCGGGGTAGTCGGCCAATACCTGCCTCAGTCCGTCGCGGAAATGTGGGAACCGCAACGGGATTTTGCGAGCGTGAAGGTCCCAAAGAGCAATGTCCCGAGGCCGGCGTTCGGCAGCGGTCCTTTGGTCAGCGCCGGGAATCCACGGAGCGTTGTGGCCATGAGCAGCTCATCGCCGCAGGTCATGGTCGTCACGAGCGACGGCGGATTCCACGTCTTTAGCATCGATCTGGAGAAGGGAGGCGAGGGATGGCTGGTGCAGCAATCTTCGTGCGTAAATTGATTTCCTATCCTATCCGTCACTTATTCCTCATGTCGTGGTGTTTTGCGTCTTTGTTGAATCAACCATATACTCCCCTCTTTCCCTTTATACATGATCACTTGTCTCCTGAGTCACGTACAGATTCATGTTCGTCGGCGATCCCTAACCTTCCTTTTCTTCAATATAGTGTTTCCAGCGACAAACTGGATACTTCCACCTACGAAGGACCATAGAAATATCCATTGCAGGATTGGGATACACTGAAGTGGGTGAATACAGTTGAGACAGTCCCTGGTATCGAGAATACGGACCGTCAAGGTTTTGAGCCCCAACCTACGAGGGGAGGAAGAGTGGAGCCAGAATCGTGATCCTTGGTACGGTCCGGACGTATCACCTGTTTGAATGCGTTGTCTTGGAGCCGATGGCTTCCTTCTTTGTTGTTCTACGTTTCTTTCTTTCTCTTTTTCGGTTGTTATAGCAGTCGGGTTATCCACTTTCATTTTGGGTGTTGGGCAGGGTCACGGCTGATTCCCTGGTTGGCCGGCAGGCTGCATAGCGTTTGGCGTTGTATCTCTATCTCGTTTTTGCTTTTTGCTTGTGTGTATCGGATACTCAATCACATGGGTACCTAGGTTTCTCTTTTTTTATAGCGTCTAATAACAGACACCAGTACTCTCGTATACATGCACCAGTCCAGTTTGACTTTCCAGACCAGAGGCATTTATTCGAGCCAGTTAGGGTATTTATTCTAACCAGTCAAGCTATTTATTCACGCCAGTTGAGACGTTTGTTCGAGCTGGTTGAGGCGTCTACTCCGGCCGGTCGAGGCGTTTATTCCGGCCCGGCAAGGCATATATTCCAGCCAGTCAAGGCCTCTTGTCTAGTTCAGTCAACAGTATTTATTCCATTCAGTCAAGACATTTATTCTAGCCAGCTAAGGCCTCTTGTCAAGTCCAGTCAAAGGTATTTATTCCAGCTAGTCAAGGCATTTATTCCAGCCGGTCAAGGTATTTTTCCCAGCACCAGATTGAAGGCCAAGACAGTGGTTTTAGTCAGGGAAAAGGTGGTTCTAGCGGTCGCGTTTTTATTGTCCTCTCTGGACCACGGGGTCTGTCCCGTATAGCTTTTAATGTCTCTTGACGAGGTACCCTGGTAGCCAGTCTATATGTAGTTTTGTAATGCCTATAGCGTCTTCCACTATCTTAATTTCTCTCTCTTCGTCTCTCACTTTCTCTCATCTCACCTATGATTCAACGTGGTCTTCTGCAGCTTGAATCTGCCTCCTTGGGAGGTATGTATGGGATGTGATGATATTCAGAACGCCCCGGACTCATTCACACCGACAATATTAATAAGATGTATTTCATTGTAACAAGAGTGCCACACGGAACCAAACAGCGAGATATGTCACTTTTGACCAGTCCCAAAGATCATGTCCACAGTCCATGCAGCAGTAGCTCTTTCACCGTCCGCAATGTAAATGGGATACACCCAAAACCCATCCATGTTAATACACAACATGAACCACAATCCAGAACTTAATCACCTTCGCACTCCCGAGCCAACCACACCTCTTCTTTCTGCCCAGTTACGTCGCTCTCTAACCGACGCTTCAGCACATCACCTGCTCCCCATTTATCTCACCATAATATTCCTGAACGAGTCGGATATATCGCTCACTGTTGGGGGAGGAAGCCTGTCGTCGGCGTTCCCAATGGCCATACCTACCGACAGCCTACCGACCATCAACTTCAGCAAGACAGGAGGTAGTGACTCCTCGGTCGCTCGAATAGTCAACCGTACCATCTATCAAACATATCATGTCAGCAGCAAATCCATAGAAGGGTTGAACAGAGAACATGGGGCAAAAACTCACCTGGCTCGTGTAGTTGGGCTCCAACCTCATCAGGCATCCAAACTTGCCACCCTCACTGGTATGTACCACACTAGCGCCCACAAAGTTCTTGGGGTTATTATCAACGTTGTGCAATATTCCCCAGCGGAAGCCCTCGATGACGGTCCTCACAAACGTCTCGTTGATCTCCCGCGTCTCCCTTGCTCCATGAGCAAGACCAAACACCTCCTGTGCCTCTCTCGGCGGCCCACCGATTTGCTTCCACCGCTTGAAGAAGTCGTCGGCGCTCAGCTCAGCCGGGTCCATAAATTTGTGTATTGCCAGAGGCAGTTTGAGTGTGACGGCCTGGAGGGCACCAGCCAAGTAGCTGATTCTCACCGTCGGGCTCTTCTCAAATACCTTCTTGGCCTCAAACATGATGACCTGCTGTGCTTGACCCCCAGAATTGATGGTGGTGTCTGGTAGTCCCTTTACGTCCCACGAGAGATGCGGCCGCTCAGACTCGTCCAGGTCGAGCGTGGTAGTGAAGGAGCTCACCAGCGCTGGCGTTTTGTTGGTGAAGTAAAGGATGAGACACGCCACCTGGCCGCGGTACTCGGACCGAACTCCGACTTGGAGCTGCCCGTCCTCAAACAGTACACCGTCAGCCTTGAGCATGAGCCTATTAAACCCACGTTCCCAGCCAGGCGACAAATGAGCGGCACTCGCAAGATTAGGAGGTGGTTTGATGCTCTTGGCCTCTGCTGATCCGAGATTGTTCATGTCGAGGCCCATCAGATCATTGGCAGCAGAGTTTCCGTTGGCCCCGTTGGCCCCGTTGCCATGGCCGTTAGTAAAGGTCCTCCTAAGACCTGCCTTCTTGACCATGCTAAGCTCTGCAGCATCCGCATTGGCGTCTTTTCCGCCGACGACCCATGTCCGTTTGTCACTGGTATTAGAGTGTTTCTGGTGCAGCCGGGAAAGCAGCGCAGATTCGCGCTCGGGGAAGGGGGGCATCTCATCGCAGATTGTCCGCAGGAGATCGTCCGTCGGCATGCTCGCCAACGTCAAATACTCACAAGCCCGTTGTTGAAGTTCGGGATCAAGGGTATGGCTGTAGATGTTGAAGATGCCAACCAGCTGCGGTTTAATCTCGGGGAAAAGATTGACAAACTTGATAAAGGAAGACAAGATCATAGCCCGAGTGCTTGAGGAACAGGCTGGGAGCTTGCTCTGAAGAGCCAGGAACTGCTCAATCGGGCTGCATCCCTTCTCTTCAGCGATGAGATGTCCGAACTCTCCCAGGATATAAGCCCCAATCTTGACAAGCGTCTCATGGCAATGGTCCTGCTTGACATATTGCAGGATATTCTGTGCTGCATAGACCTGAAGCTCTTCATTGTTGGTGACAATCTGGGTAACTCTTTGCCATACCTCGTCGCTGACGTGGTCTCCGGCCATGGCGATCAGCCGCAGGGATATGTTGACATACCACTGGACGTCAGTAGCGTATTTCTCGGTCAAGATGGCGATCTTCAGAACCATCTCTTCACGGATGGCGAAATCGGCATTCTGGAGATAATGCAGCAGCTCGCCAACGATGCCCTGCGCATTCGTCGTGTCGCACATGCTGTAAAGCAGATCCAGGCCCTTTCTCCGAACACTAATATCCCGGTCTTTGAGTGAGCCAATAATGATATCTTGATGTTGTTTGATGGGGTCCAGCGTGTCGGCACGGGCTGCCAGGTGAGTCATGGCTTCCAGGCCCAGATATCGAACATTGGTCTCCCTCGACTGAATGAACCGACCAAGTCTCGAGGATATCTGTCTCATCAGGGCCTGTTCGGTATCTAGGTGAATGATAAGGTTGATAGCCTCAAAGAGAACGGCGTTCTGCGCGTTGTTCTGTTGCACGTTTTTGTTCGTCTCCAGGGCCAAGTTCAGTATCTTTTGCAGCGACTCTCGAATCATATCCCTCACATGGCTATCATCTATTCTCGGGCTGTCAGTCCACGGCCCACTTGATGAGATCAGAAAGGGCTTCACATACCTGAAGGAGGGAAATACTGAAGTAGCCTCAACAGCTTGACCTGTATCCACGGACATGGCACCTTGTAATAAAGATAATCCTGACTGTACTCGCCATCGATGAGAATACGCTTCAACCGAGCAGCGGCCTTGGCATAGGCGCCCTTGTACTGTTCAAGGTTATCCTGAGCCACAGTCATGACCAGCGACGTCACAGACAAGGCAACTCCGAGATCAACGTCGTCCATCAGCGATATTAACCGTTCAGCCCACTGGGGCTGAATAATGCCCTGGTGTTTTCGGTACAGCCGTAGTAACGTCAAAGCGGCCTTTTTCTTGACAAAAGCCTTGGAGGTCCTGTAATCGATCAGCATTCACACTCTGAACCGGCCACGAGAGGCTCATCAAGGACATACGGTGAGATCAGCAGTCTGTGAACTTCCCCACTCAGCGCCTCACCCATCTCCCGACCACCAACATTGGCGATTGCGTGCAAGGCCAAGCAGTTGAATAGCTCGTTGTGGTCCAACAAGTCTTTCCGTATGCTGTTCACGACCAGGTGTAGAAGCTCGTGTTTTTCGTGGAGGAACAGGGTCATGGCCAAATACCCGATTTGCTTTTCCGAGTACTTATTGGCCGAAATGAGATTCACCGCTTCGAGGTGACCGAAATCGACGTTCCATCCTAGGATATATATGTAGAGCAACTGCATTGCCAAAGATCAGCCCAGGCCTCTCGACATCCAACTCGACGTTACCAACCTTGCAAACGTATTTCTTCTTGTGGTAGCCGCTGAGATTCCCATCTGCAAAGACGTGGAGTCAGTATCTGTGCAAAGTCGTTTCGGGGTCTGTCTCAAACCTTTGAACTTTTGCCTGAGAATTGCGAGATCCAAAGTCAGCAACCAATCAATCCATTCGTAATAGAGACTTTGGTCTCATCCAAGGCGCGGACCTACCGAATGTTGGCCAATTCCTTGTTGATGCGCTTCTCTTCCAGCTCCCGAGCTCGAGCATTCCGAAGGTCGGCGATGAACTGGACCAGGCCTCGCATATTGGAGTTGTTACTGCTCGACCGGCCGAGGAAGCCGGTGGTGCCCGAGGACGCCATGGCGGGAATCTGATAGATACACCAGTAGTAAAAGTAGTAAAAGTCGCAAGCGCTCCTGTCGTCTACGCCCAGAGGATCGAGGCTCGAGATGGGATTCGGTCGCTCCGAGTTGGGACAGAGTCGCTAGTTGTTTTCAGTTCCGGAGGCTCAAGACGCGTCTCGGCAAAGTCGCTTCAATAAGTCGGCATCATGGAGGAACCCGACGTAATCGACTTCGATTCGAGAATTCGATGATTGTTCGCGATCGAGTTGAGGTTGTGGATAGGGAGTGTATGAGCTGGACCGAAGCGGAGCCCCAGGGGTTCAATCGTCAGTTGATTGTGGCCCGCTTCCGCTTATAACACGGCGCGGGTGGGCGGGTACCGGTAGGCCAAGGGACTGAATGCACGGCCGTTGTGGGGGAGAGCGTGGCTCAAATGTTGCCAAGTCTAGGCACTGGGATATCAATATCGCAGTGTTGGTAGATTTTCGCACGATTTCAATCCCCGACTGGGGATTCCGGACTTGAGGAGGTTTGGGATCGAGTTGTGCGAAGGAGCTGCACAAAGCATCAAATTTGGCACCCAAGACCTCGACCCCAATGGACCGGCTGGATGCCCCCGCACTGGACGGCCAGCGGCATCACGCTAATTCGACCCGCTGAGCGACCGAGATTGGACGATATTAATTGGCACAGGGCATCGAAGTACTGAAAGCCACATGAGGTGCATGCTATCCAGCGCAACCATGTGGCTTTTGTGCAACAGCTGAAGGTGTGGCTGCATGCTACCCCGTACAGCTCCATATCTATGACGATATTTTGGATGCGACCTCCAAAACATGCCCTTTTTTGCGACGCCCGTCCCAACCTTGACCTCAACCATCAGTCCCAGGGAAATGCCCTGCGACTGCGACCTACTTCCCGGAGGATGAGGCCGTATTTACCAACGGCCTGCCGGCCAAACAACGTCCAATTCGCGGCTCGCTCGTCAATACAACAAACCGCCCGGCGGACCTACGCATTCCAAGCCTCCGGGACCCCAAGCTTCCAGGTCTTCAACCGGCGCACCAAATGGCTCCAAAAAGAGCGATCCGGCGCTAATGCCACTCAAAGCAGAGAAGTAGGCTACCTAAAAGATGAGATGGCCAAGCGAGTCTCCGAGCGGCTGCTCGACATCAAGCGCAACTTCCCGCGCACCCTCGACCTCGGCGCAAACAGCTGCAACATCGCACGAGCCTTGATCGGCCCCAATCCCGACAATGACCCCGAGAATCCCTCCTCCACACCACTGCCCCCGTTAGCAAGCAAGATATCAGAGCTTGTAGCCGCCGACTCCTCCTCGACCCTCCTCTACCGGGACGCCGACACCCTTCCCGACGGTGAAGTCGGCGAAGGCATGAAACTCACGCGCCAAGTCCTAGGCGACGAAGAGACCCTCCCCTTCGAGCCCCAATCGTTCGACCTCGTCTTATCAAGCCTGTCAATGCACTGGATCAACGATCTGCCCGGGTACCTAGCACAAATCAACAACGTCCTCAAACCAGACTGTCCCTTCATAGGCGCAATGCTAGGCGGCGATACGCTCTTCGAACTGCGGACTTCTCTTCAGTTAGCCGAGCAAGAGCGTAAAGGCGGGATATCACCACATGTCTCGCCTCTAGCTGATGTCCGTGACGTGGGCGGTCTCCTCCAGCGGGTCGGATTCAAGATGCTTACTGTGGACGTGGAAGACTTGATCGTCGACTACCCGGACACCTTTGCCTTGATGCAAGACTTGCAGGCTATGGGCGAGAGCAACGCCATCTTGGGGCGAGAGATGGGCGCTATTAGTAGAGACGTCTTGCTTGCCAACGAGGCCATCTATCGTGCTCTGCACGGGAACGAAGACGGGACGATACCCGCTACATTTAGGATCATTCACATGATTGGGTGGAGAGAGTCGCCGGACCAGCCGAAGCCGCTTCCTCGCGGTACCGGTGAAATAAACATGAAGGACTTTTTTGAGAAGAAGTAGAGCGAACCCTTTATGGATCGGAGTTGTATGTATATATATCTGTATCGTATGTCTGTAATTTGTAGATATCTCGGCAATGTTGAGCACTGGTGGATTGCGTTTTGTCTATTGCGCTGTTGTATGTAATTTGATTACCATCCAACAACAACGAGGAACAGAGGTCCTTAAACTCGAAATCAAATATGGCTTGGTATGATGGATGAATCGCTAGACCTGTATGGGGCCAAGAAGGGCTCAATCGCCAATATCGAGGTCCTATGCTCAAGTGACAGACATTACGCACCATCATGAGCCAAAATCACTCTTCTTCTCTCTTTGGGCATTCACTCATACCCTCCGCCAGTCAGTCATGACCCGTCCTATGCACCCCAAGCCAGCAACATCCGTGACCTTCTCATGCCAACTAAGCAGCACACTCATAGCCCCACCGGTTGACTCGTTCGCCTGTCCAGGCCTCGATCCCACCTGGCTGAAACCCGTCTGCTGGGGAGTGACTCGCGTGGGTGTTCTCGGGGCGCTGTTGCTGCCTTCGGGGGAGGAGGAGGACGTGGAAGCCATGCCTTTGTATCTTTTTTTCCATCACAAGCTTACGTTAGTATGGTTTTTTTTTTTTTGGTTTTTTTTTTTTTTGCGTAGAGTGGGTGGGACCTGGGAAGGCAAGCAAGCATACAGGTACTTCATCAACACGTCTAAACATTCTGGTCCGCCGGGGGTGTTGTAGATGCGCTGGAGCATGGGCGTCATGTCGCTGGCCTTGATGGATTGCAGGACTTCGATGACTGTGTGGAGGTGGGAGTCCTATTTAAATTTCTTCCGATTTAGCATATTGCAATGACCCCATGCTATTGTATATTATCCCAATTCCTTTCTGGTCTCCTCGATATCGATATCCGACAGGAATTCCATGGCGTTGTGGCTGGGTCGGCTCACCTTGGCACTATCGCTCCCATTGTAAACAGGCATCTCGAGACAGCCGCGGAGGGCGCCCTCGGAATCGCCTCCCCGCAGGAGCTGGCGTACTTGCGAGTTGATCTGGAGGACCTCGGCATCGCTCGTCTCGGGTAGGGGCGGGTGCAGCGTCGAGGTGTCAAAGTTGACGCTCGAGTCTTCGATCAAGCGGTCGATATCGATCCTCCGCCAGCCGTCGCCTAGGCTCGCCTCGCTGTGTTGTTGGATGATGGACATTTTTGCCTTGTTCTCGCAGAATTCACTTGTGAAATGGTTTTGTTTTGCGACGTGAGGTGGTCGTTGAAGTTTGAATTGGTGGTTGCTGTCGTCACTCGTTGATGTTGCGGCCTTGGATGGTGGGGTCTGGGCTGCTGCTGTTGTTAGAGGGCAAGGCTGCAAGCTCCGGTGGTGCACAGCTCCAGTTGTTCAGCAGCCCCTCAATCGATACCAATTTGGCAAGTGTGGCTTTGCGCCGTCTCGGCCCCACCCCGGCTAGACGGACTCCGATACCTGGCCCGCATCTTCCGTTTCTTCACCGATGTGGAGACCTTTGATTTCGGAGTCGGGGCTGGATTAAATGGTCGGACCGGAACAAATCTTTCTGGCCTCCCGGACATTAGAAACCTGATCACTATTTTCATAATTATTTCCCATACATAATGTCTCATGACGATCCTGCTCAACTGGAATTACATGGCGCACTCTCGTCAGATATCTTGTATGATCATGATGTATCATCTACAGAGTACGAATATCATCACAAAGTTCTTGGCTATGACTAGGCAAGCCCAAGTACAATACAGGCAACCACGAGTAAGCCCGGAGTTTCCTCCGTAGCTGTCTGGTAACATCATTTTCGGGCAAGATCTTCGGGCCAGTATCTATCTCGAGTACGATGTGGCATAGCATATCGTTGCAACATCATTTCCTCCGTCCCGCGGGCTGTGCTTGTCATGGAAAGACCACAGCCACAGTCACAGTCAGTCTATGCTCGTCGTATTGGTGAACCGAGAGCAAGCGCAGTCAGTTACTGGACACCAGAGACTAGACATGTTCGCTGTCGTCTTCCAGGCCAACTTCACAAGTCCGCATGGAACTCCCACTTTTCCCTGCATTACTGTATGTAGTACATAGACAAACGGTGGGCGTACAAAGTCTGGTTTGACAGCTCGACTGACATCCATGTGCCAACAGCCATAAGGTATTGAATCTTTTCGTGCTACTACTGTACGCCATGGTAGTAGTAACATAGCCAGTCCGTCAGTCAACCTCGACGAGGAAGCCATTCTGTCTCGCTCAGACACGTTCATTCCTACGGAGAGCCCATCCTCCAACACCTAGTGTATGTCCCGTGCCCTTGCTACTGCGCATATGAGGTTGATGTCCTAGCAGAGTGTCGCTTACGGGTTACTTAAAAGTCGACTAGCAGGCTGACTGGCTTGGCTGGTGATCTTGGATCAAGTCGGTGGCCAAGAGCTGGCTACAGCTACCGAAGCCATTCCAGGTGCTGGACCTTGGAGTCAGGGATACTAGTGTAGGCACACCCTGTACACCACGGATCAAGGTACCGGTAATGGTAACTGTATCCACGCGGCCAAGGAAGAAGAAAAAGAAAAAAGGCCCCGCCGTTCATCCAGTCTTCTGGAACACGGCGCGGCATGGGGAGCCAGGGCAACCCAGCGTGAGCCCCGGTCACCGGTCAATGGTGAAGAGAGAAAACTTTTTTCTCTTCTAGCGTTCCACGTTGAGACATATCGACATGGATCTAGACTATATACTACATTGTACCCCGTACACGGTGTATAGTCCTCTCAGGATTCATCTCCATCTCGATCGGTATCATGGATACGATGGTGTTGTGGTGAAAGGTGAATAGACAAGGACAGGGAGAGGGAAGGTTAGCTCTTGACGTCCACGACATCGTATTCATAACCCAAAAGAATATTCGTACATCTACTCCGTATGCTGGTCCTTGTAAAGTCTCTTCTAAATGATCATTCACCCAGCTCTTGCGATAGGCAATGGTGTCTCTGTCTGTCTCTGTCCGGTGATGACCGCAGACCCCAGTGACCCCATGGTTTGCGACCGAGCGTCTCGAACAACGAATGAGCACCAACTGACTATGATATGCCCTGGTGTCTGTGAGGAAATAGGCATCCATGCCGGTACTCCTGAAAGGGTATCGAGATGGGAATATGCAAGAACCAAGGACCAAGGAAAGAGAGAAGGGCTGGCCTGTTGTGCTGAGGGAAAGTTGACGATTCGTAGCGACTTCGTAATCCGCACATGGCATTGATTCCACCCTTGTCGTTGGCAATGACAGGTACCAGGCGGTTGTGTCTGTGGTACCGGACGACCGGTAGGCGAGTAGCGTCGTGAAAAGCTCGTGATTCTCTTCACACGCTACCGGTATTCGCCTCGGAGCTCGGACAGCCACCCAGACAAGTCACAAACTACGTTGCTCACCACCTGGCCTGTCCGGCTCATGATAAACGTGCAACAGAAACCCTTTGCTGGACTCACCTCACCTTGCCTGACCGAGAATGGATCAACCACGTTCTGGTACACTAGCGCCGGCACCACCATCCCGGGCCCAGCGTCCGTGGGCGGACAGATTGCGTGGAAGCAAGGCTGTTGCTGTCAAGAGTGAGTCGTGAATGGTTGAGTCTAGTGAAGAGAGTGCATGCGCACCACGTGTTGGGCCAAGAGCATGGCAAGAAAGCAAGAGGAGGGAGAGAAAAACGTGGTTGACCCAATCGTTGTCCTTTCGCGTGGATTGGCAGCTAACCCGGCTGCCGGCTCAGGAGTTCCGAATGTTCCGAGGGGGCGTGGTGAATGAAGATGAAAAGTCATCACACCGTCCAACAGAGGACCGTGAAGGTGTGACGGGTCTGACGATGTTATTAGTGGCCCGATTCTTGAACCCGGTTGGTCTGCTCACCTTGGTGGGCCACGGGGACCTCACCAGGGTGAAACGAAAAGAAGGAGCAGAAGAAGTGGGTAACAACCGTCTGAGCGCAAGCCACACCGTTCCTTCCCCTGAACGAACCCAAGTTGGCCGCTGACTCAAGGCTTGGCAGAAGCGTGTGGCGCAAGGCTGTTTGTTTCTTCGCGTTTTCCATTCCTCTTCCTCAGCTTTTCCTTTTTCGGGAACCCTGTCGGCTTGGAAAGATTGAAGAAAAATGCATGGATTACCAAACAGGGTCAGGGGTAGATGTATCAATCGAACACCAGTTTGTTGAGGGTGGAGTGACGGCGTTCTTCTTCCCCGTTGACCGTGATGAAACGACCGGGATAGAAAATCTTTTCCCGTGATGATGGTGACGATGGTCCTCCTTCCGTTTGATACCGTAAGGGGCAGACGGTATGGATGGAATAGATGAGAGGATCCGAGCGAAGAAAAAAGGACAGGATCGGATCATGAATAAACTTGGATCCCAAAAAATAAATCAATGGGGAGGTTGGGGACATGAAGAAAAGAAATGCATCGCGTGGCAGCAACAGAAACGCGGTACAAAGACGGCAAGGTTGAAATTACCACACCTTCAAACCCCGTCCGTCAAATTTCGCGAACCGTCGCTTTTGTTTTAACCCCCTTACTTTTCCCCAGCTTTACCGGAACGTCGTTCCAAAAGGTAACCAAGCAACCGGCCACAGGAGAAAAGAAACGGCTCGGCTCTTCAGAGGGTTGGAATTGAAGCAAATCCCCACAACTGTCATTTCAAACAAAATTCAATCGGTCCTGATGTTGCAGATCGTCAATGTGACCTTTGCTTCAGAATTCCATGCGGCCAAATCGGGATTATGTCCTTCTCTCAAGTTGAGGCCGCTCACATCTCTTGGGTTTACAGCATCTGTTCGTTTGGCGACAAGTTGATATGTGTTCCTTCGATATGACTGAAAAGTCCAAGAGTGCCCCCAAACAGGAATCAGCAGAAATTTCCAACAAACAAAATTGAATTTGCATGGGAAACCCAAAATGTGGGTTTTCTGCAAAGCGGAAAGGTTCCCCGGTCCCATGAGGCCTGTTTGCCGGTTTGGGCCCAGCATCAATTAGACAGGGGGCCCGGTTGAGTGGATGCAGCCCCATTTTGCTCTTTTTCTCTTCTCCTTCTGGCCTGCTTCTGCAGGAAACCTGCAGCAAGGCCAGCCGGCCGGGGGTGTGTGGTTCCCAAGGGCTCGAGCACCTGCGCGTGTCAGCAAGGATTCTTGACTCCATCGAAGCCTTCCAGAACAATTCTGGCAGTTGCACCGTGTAAAACTGTGTAAACTAATTTCACAGCTTGCCTGAGCGTTTGATTTCCTTCTCCACCTACGGGTTTGCTGCCCCTAGTCGCCGCACAGTGAGAAGTGCGAAATGAGGTGTGGATTGTAACGGAGGATCATTCCGTTATGTTGAAATCCGTCACGCCACGTCATTACAGGACGCGTTTGCATGTATTGTTGACGTGACCGAGGGCGAACAGTCACGTTTGTGTGTCTTGCTAGCTGGTTGAAACACGAGAAAGAAAGAAAAAAACGTCGGACGTTGATCGATTTCGGATCGCTGCCAATATCTCCGATATACGTGTAAACGATTCATCGGGTGTTTTTTTATTTGAGCTGTAACCCGAAGCAGGCACTGAAGAAGCTGCGAGTGGTCGCAGGTACGAATTTCTCGCGATGAAAACCCTGCGTATGTACACGTACGGAGTAATGAGGCCAGGTGTCGTCGTCAGCGCTCATCAGTTTCAGGTTTTCGGCCTGGCAGATACCGCTACGGCCGTTTTGTCCGACCAAGCTGCCACTAAAGACGGCTCAACGGTTTTGCAGGACCGAATTCCATGTGGTTGGTTGCGACCAGACAGGGAGCCCAGCCTTGTTATGAATGACACTCAGTCCATTTCCTGTGCCGGGTGAACCGTTGACCGGCTGTCCATCAGGATTCAAAGTACGGAGAAAGGACTGTGTTAGTTCCCACCCTAATCTTTGGGAAATATCTGGCCGTTACGCACTGCGCTCGCCTATCGTGAAATCGTGATGAGATTGGATCTCAAACTCAATCAAGAGGCTAACTGGAACGGAGATGACTCGATGCCATTGCTTTGCTTGACCCAGCGCCGGGGATAGTGTAAGAAGATGGAGATAGCAGACCAGGGAGGAGAGGCTGCGACTGTCCCATGCGACCTCAACTCCATACCAGGACATGTGGAAGAATAAAAATGGAAGAATTGTGGCCTGATCTGATCAAATTTGAGTGGAAATGGTGAAATTTTGGCTTTTCGCGTTCGCACGTATGGGTATGGTATTATAAGCGGTTGACAGGTGCTCATATTTGACAGACATGTTGCTCCGACAAGATGTGAGACTGCATAAACCAGGCGCCGCATGTCATGGGGAAGTGAGCGATTATGGTTCGGCAGGCCGCAGGCCATCACCATAGATCCAGCCATAACACGTCCATTATCAATGAAAGTTGCAGGCAATAACCTTGGTAGAAAGAGACCGTTGAGAGGAACTTGGTCAGTACAAAGTGTTCGAGTTGGCTGAAAAGCAAAGGCCCTGTCCTGGTCGTCGCTGTTCCAGTTCTTTTTGACAGGCCGCGATCTGCTGGATCCTGGGCACCTTTGTGAGTCCGGATGAGCGTGATGGACCATGATCGGTCCACTATCTGTGTGAATATTGGGTGAATGTTTCTTCCCCGTCACATGATGCAGCACCAATGCATCGTGTTCCAGGGCGGCGACACATCACCATCGGCCGGGTTTGTCCTGGTTCTGGGCCTGTCTTGTCTCTGCTGTCACTGCTGTGCGTTTAAGCCTGTGAGTGGCTGGTCGCGGAGGAATAGGAGCCATTCCTGAGCCGCCCGCCCCGTCGATCAATGAGGCGGGAATTGAATCACAAGGACACACGACGGTTGGCGCTGTTGTTCCAGAGTGTTCAGCTATAAAGCCAAGGCAAAATGTACTGGCAAAGGTGTGATATTTGGGAGATGGATCGTTGGCAATTCTCCATCGGGCGCGATATCCGTAAAGCCCGTTAGCTTGGTATTAGGCACAATGCGTAATTGTCGCAACTTGATAGACAAATCACTGATGTCGGCTTGTGCTTGAAACGGGCGCTAGGAAGTCTTGTGAGCATTTTGGGCAAGAGGCAAAATGAACAGAAACGAGAGAACAAAAGACAGCCGAAATGGCAGGTCGAGAAGGTTTGACGTCAATGATCAGGGAGGAAACAGCAAGCGATTGTGAAAAAAAGACGCAAATTTGCTCCTGTTTCAAGGGAAGGAGCTTTGGGCATTTTCATGTTGCCCGGGATGTTTGTGCAAAGTATTTTTCTGATCACACTTGTGATAGGAAGGAACCAGTTGCTCCCTCTGATTCTTCTGCCAGTAGCCAGTGGTCACAGATTGGAGAGGTTTTCTTTCTCTTCACAAACAGGGTTCGGGGTTGAAGCAATCATGGCTTCTCGCGTTGTAGAGGGTAATGTACATGTACAGAGTAGTGTACTGTACGGGAGGTACAATACACGTTCTATCGGTGGAGCTGTCGTACTCCCCTGTTCGGAGTGTTCTCAGACGCTAATGCAGGTACCGTTCACCTTCCCTCTCGGCCGCCAACCCGCGGGCATGGTTCTTCCCTGCAGGATAGCAACGCGCAGATCAGCCATCTCGGACGAGTTCGAACTTTTCAGGTGGCCTCGCACTAAACGCTGGAGCACAGGGTAACGGAGGTATCCGAGACTTTGGACCGGTGTAACTCGTATTGGTTCTCCGTATCGGTACACTATACGCCTCCCATCCTCGGTCCCTACGTCCGGCCAGCTGAGCAAGGGAGCTGCTGTAGAACAAAATGGGTTGCTTGTTGCTGTGGATTCGCAGACTAATTGCTGCCCGAATCTATGGATACAAGACTCATCATTTGATGGCCTCTCTTGAGGCGTAACATGCAATAAAAGTTCGGTGATGATTGTGCTCATCTTGGACCCTCATACTGCGTAATCCGAGCCCACGGTGATGTACTCCATACGAATACTGTACTGGAATCCGTTTCGCACCATGCCGTTCCATGCACAAAACGAGGCTGTTGGGGGCCTAAAATTGGAAAGGCTCGGGATGCTCAAGTGGCTCAACAGTCCCATATTGAGAGACTGCTCGACCCGCCTCACACGAAGGCATGAGGAAAACACACGGTTCTCAGCTCCAATCGTTTCCTTGATCGCATCGTGTACGATAGCGGCGGGGTCTTGCGGCAGTGGCTCCACGCCACGTGCTGGCCACACACTCCATGCCATAACCCCTCCAAGCTCCTATTTGAGCGGCCAAGTATCCGACCCTCTACTCTGGCACCACGTCGACCGTCCAAACGCCTTTTCGCACTTTCAAAATTATGACTGCATTAACAGCAAGCGAGGCGTGCGCTTATACAGATATGCTATGGCTAGCACCGAACTCTGAACGGAGACGGCACTTGTTTGGTTTCGAAAACGTTGCTTTCATATCTTCAGCCTTCCAGCTGAAGGAAGGTCCCACGTTCTTCAGGCCCATATCATCGGTCTGGTATCCATCCATCGGGACTGGTTGAGCTGCAAAAGCTGTGCTCGTGTGTAATCGGCCCATTCTCTGTGCCAAATATTTTGTTTGAGCTGGTGCCGGCGTGCCTTAGGACTGCAAGGTGCTTAACGATACCGAGTATAGTCTTGCGTCTCTCGGGTCCCTGAGTCGATATACTTGGTCGTCGATGTCCTGTATCACAGACAGCCTCTCCCCACCCCTCTGACTTCCAAGCCTTATTTCTTTCTTACATGACGCGTTGGTAGATCAGGTACTGTGCATGCAGGCTGACAACCTCTGGGGATCTAATCTAAGTGGCCCCAACCTTCAGTGGACGAGTTGCATGATGTCACCCATCTTTGTTTTTGTTCCTGCTTACGATTAGGCGATCCATAAGGCAAACTTGTGTTGTGTATGGTGCACAGAACCTGATGGTCGGAGGTAAGGTTTTCTCATTCACACCTTGCACAGCAGCACCTATTTCGAGGTGGGTGTACCACATCGATAGAGTAGGCCTTTTGAATATCGATTGCGTAGAATACGATGAGGGGCGACACATGTGCTTCCTCGCCCTTGCAGCTACTGACAACTGGTCACTGTCACTGTGGTCCTGTTTGACCTCAGGTATCACTTTGACTCGGACACTTTTGACGGATTGTGGGGGTGGGCGTCGAGGGGCTCTTGGGGCTTGATATGTCCATTTCTTCCATGCCTCCTGGTAAAGAGCAAGTTTTGATAGAGGGCCGCGAGAGTAGTATCAGAGCCTTTAGGGGGGCTGGAGTAGGAAATCTATAAGCATCGAAAGCTTCTAGAATCGGTGTCCTGCAGGGGAAGTGATGTAATCAGTAGTCAGAGATGCTCGGGATTGACAAAGCAAATGAGTGTCTGTCATCGCATAACCCTCCCGTGCTCCATGAGTCGATGAAGGCCCTGACCAGCAGATAACAGATCCAATAAAGCAATGCACGATCCAGGTCGATGCTGTTGACCAACTGGTTAAGCTTAGTTCCTTGAGTGTCTGTTTCAAACAAACTCCTGCACTCGGCGGGTGCTTGCTTTCCATAAACACGAAATCCGAGAG
This sequence comes from Rhypophila decipiens, assembly GCA_033297075.1. Lineage (NCBI taxonomy): Eukaryota > Fungi > Ascomycota > Sordariomycetes > Sordariales > Naviculisporaceae > Rhypophila > Rhypophila decipiens. The sequence goes on from MU858156.1 coordinate 28,846, forward strand.
AAGTCTTGCTGATAGCTTCTCCATACGTGACTTGCCAGTGCTATATTGAGGTCATGTTTCGGGAAGGGTCTAGTAGCCTTCGGAGTAAGCGCATATATATTGTATCGCGCATGGTGTCATGCATGCGGGCTGAGATGGGAAGCCATCACGAGATCCCCCGTCGCGTAATTCAGGACGAGGCATAGGCTCGTGGGCGACCAGTTCGGGGAGCGTGCGATCTATCACCATGTTCCCTTGTCGCACCGCATCTTAAATGTTGCTGCGGACCCGGGGGAGGACATTCGTCCGACCATGTTGGAGGCACGAGCCTCGACTGGCAGCCACTCCTTTAAAGCAGATCATTCCCCGGGGAACACCAGACAAGATACCAAAACATGCGTAAACCACGCCATGCCCGCTGGCAGCCAGCTTCCGAGAGGAGCCTGCTGTACACAGAAGCAACCCGACCGACCTGACCTAGGTTCGGCGATCGTCCGTCTTGATACTTTTACGCGACATCTCCCGTGCTGAGCGAGAGCTCACCATAGTTGTGTCCGACTTGGCATACGCAATCTGAAAACGAAACTGCCTTTCTTGTTGCTGTGCAGGCCGCCATATCTGTGTTGGGCAGCAGTACTTGAAGGACTTCCACTTTCTTCCCTGCCCGAAGTGTTGTTATCTCATCAAGATGTCTAGTCTTGACCCAGCTCTAAAGTGGTTGCATATCATGGCTCTAGGGCTTTGCCCCTTTTTGACACCTCCTGCTGGATTGGCTTTAGCTCCAGATGTTCCACAAATCGGCTGCTCGCTAGCAGATGAAACAGTCTTACGCTACGGAGGAGCAGCTTGGGATCGACTCCCCAAAATTAGCCCCCGCTCCCTCGGCAATGGGCGCCGCGCTGCTAGCGTCTCTTGCTGCATACGACCCCGGAAGCGGGAACCCAGATTGCAAGCCGATCTTGTTGTCATTTGATCTCAGCAACGAGATGATACAGGAGATGCATCTCCCGGTCCCGGACATGCTCCGGCTACTGGCTTCCCTTTGCCAACGGCGAGAAAGGTAACGAGGTGATGCTGGAATACGACATCTGTCGAGGGCTCGTAGCTAGAAAAGCCCCGAAACGGAATCTTATGTGACGGCCATGCTGATCGCCGAGTGTCTCCGTTTTCACAGTGCGGAATGTTGACCATTTCGACATCATGTAACCCAAACGATCAACGTTCTGGCGGATGTGTCATCCTTCCGTTCGGACCGCGCCGACGTCAACTGCTCACACATGCATCGCCGTGTTCAGCCGGCTTCCCTTGCTGACATCAGGCAGATATATAGAGAATAAGGCAAATGTCCATGTTGAGTCGTCGCCGGGCTTGCAACCTAGCTGATCGGCTGCCACAGCCTCTGTCTCTGCCCATATACTACGGCCACGGCCGTCCAGCTGAGTCATCTGTCATTTTTCAACAAGGTCAGGGCCTGATTTTCATGCGACGGAAAAGTTCCGCCCGGCCCGGTGCTGATGGTAGGAGTCACGGGAAACGCATAACTGAAGGTACTCTTGGGCGTCGGAAGTGGTCAAAGTGAAAGGCTCACAGGCCAGCAAAATGCACCGCCTATCATAGCGCCCTCCCAGATGCAACTGTTGCACGATGCAGGCACATCGAAACCCCGGGGCCGTTCTGCTGGTGCCCAGATCTCATAGTCCAACCAGGGATGCGTCAAATGGCAGCCCGACATGATCGGGCAGAATGCCAGGATGCAAAGCATGTAGCCACGCCCGGGTTTGGAAAAAGAATTAGTGTACGATGAGATGGGTTTCCTCGCGAATCTCGAAATACGTATATCGGGCTCTTGACTGTTAATTAGTCTAATAAGTGACGGTTGAGATAAGGCCCGATAGAAGACGACATGGACCGTTTGGGCTGTTGGATCAATAGCCTGATGAAGGAGTTGTTTCCTCTCGTGACTTGTGTTACCCCGTTGAACAAGATAAACGAGATCGGGAATTTATGTGGTGCCAGTTTGTGACGGCCATTCGTTTGCATACTGGAAGGCTATGTTTGGCTGAACGTTTTTGGCTTGCGCAGATCAAGCCCACGATCTTGAGCCAAGGCCTGGAGAAAATCACCAGATTTGAGTCGAGGGGAAACGTGGACGCAGAGTTCGCCAACAGCGACAAATCGCAGCTTCGCTATCGAAATGGACTAAGAATAGGAAAATATCTGACGCAGTGCCACGCAGCCCGAACAGGCGCATACAAGTCTGCACCTCCCGGGCGGTCACCAATACCTGCATCCCGGCGAGTAACATAGGTTGAGAGAGTATATCGGATGTTTAGGTACGGAGTAGGCCGGGGCACTTTGTGTCGATAACTCGCTCGGCTGTATGTATCTGATCCATTTTGTGATCCACAACAAGGTGGTGACAGCATCCGATAATAATGGCTTCGGCAATGACATGGTGCCGAGTGGAAAAGAGGTCGTAACAGAGTTGGCGCTCGTTGATAGAGGTATGGGACTGATCCGTATGCAAAGTGTGAGATAGTGCAGATAATACTTACGCAGGCATTCCTAAAACCATGCAAAGTTCATTGACTTTGAGGATGGCCCGGGCTTGTGTTTGTTGATGCTGTGGTGATTTCGGAAGCCGATCCATATAAGGGAGAAGATGGGAGAGAAAGATCGGACGCAGCTCATCATTCATGATTGGTCAAATAGGCATCACTGATCCGGGGACAAGGAAGGAGATATGGATGATTCATGAACATGTTGATGCATCACTTTCGCAAGCAGGTACGAGTTACGAAAAAAAAGGTCCTAGGGAAGGAACCTCCAGCTTGAAATGGGGTTTAAGCCACACGGCAAGCCTCACCACCCACACCGGCCGCACCCATGAGGGCATGCCTGATTCCTGATCTGCGACGATCAAAACCACATCTTCTTTCTTGGGCCGGCGCCAAGACTTGAGAATCATCTCAAACGCAAAAGTTATTGAATCTCACAAATAATCCTCCGCCACTATGCAGACCGGCCACGCCAGTGCAGTCGATCCCGTCCCATCTCCCGTCCTTGCCGTACACTACGGGCGGGAATACATCAGACAGATCAACTGCAATAGCTGCAACCTTTCGCTACAAACACGACGCCGTCTCGCTGCGTGTGGCTCATGATGTCGTGCAGGGCTAATCACCCCAACAGAAGCACAGAATGGAAAAGAAAGAGAGAAAAAACCCATGAAATTTGAAAATATTGGTTCGTGTGGCTTTCCCTCCATTTTCTTTCTCTCCTATCCGTACCTTTTCCTGCTCTTGTTGGGTTTGACGTTTTCCTGCCATTTTTAGTGTCCGGAGAGACATTACGACTTGGCCCCAGCATCAACACACCCATAAAAAAAAGTCTGCAGTGTCGTCTCTGGTTCCTGGATCCAAGCTTCCGTGTTCCCCTACTAGGCAGTCAGGATGACCCTGAGGTTACCGTACCGGCCGTGTCCCAGAAAGCGCACCCGATGAGCCGGGTAGTGTCACCACCATCCGTAAAGCACACCCCAGTGAACCGTGAAGCGGAAAGAAAAATTTTGTTCCTCTGTTCGCGCACCCTCTGCCGCGACATTGTCATTTTACTTCGGATGGGCAATCAAGCAATTGGAGAAGCTCTTTTTACGCTCAGGTGGTTGCGCAAAGAGTCTGTTGTCCCCGATCAATGTTCCCAGACCCCAAATCGGTACGGCAAGAGAGCGACCATACGGGCGTTTGCTCTGCTAACCCGTACCTATTTCGATCCCTCATCCTGCGTTCATGGATTCGCCAACCGGCTGGCCAGGAGAAACCATCTGTGACCGGACGCCGATCCGGCGATGAGCGACGGTGAGCGTGACGGGATTGAGGTATCAGCTTAGCCGTGAACACACGGATGCCCCCATCAGCATCAGCATCAGCCTCCCCGAGCTGAAAGCTAGGCGAACCCGGATGTCACAGCGAACAGCAGCGTCGAACAGATGAGCAAGATATCCACTGCGGCAGGATTCTCGGACAAAGAAACACGTTTTCTCCACAAGCTTATCCTGCAGCCCTTTTCCTTGAGGCAATCAAATCGGTGTGAATATGACAGCCTAAGGACGGGAAAATACGGAGTGCAAGATGATGCTTCTCAACCGCAGGTTTACATGGACTGTACTGCGTCGCCCCAGGCAGTAACAATTCCAGGACCTGCACCACCACGGTGAGAGGACACGCAAATTACATTCCCCAAAAGCGTGGCTTGGAGCACGTCCGTGGCTTGGGTACCGTCCGAATGGCACAGTGTGCAGGCTCACCTCATCCGTTTCTCGACCCCTGTATTCAGTACATGGAAAGGCGTTCAATCCCTTGGCTCCGTCTTGACCGTGAACCATTGCTTGTGGCTCTAGCAAGGAACCCCTGACCCAGCCAAAACCCACCGAGGACGTACCGCCGGGTCTTGAAATGGAAGACCCCCGGTTCCCAACTGAGCGAGCTTGGCCCTGTTAATTACGGTTTTTTTCTTTTGCTGGCCCCTTGCCCAGGTGCTTTTGTGTACTGTTACGGTACGGAGACAGAGGTACGTACCATGTACCGTGGACTCGTAACGGGACAGGGAGTGCACGCGAGACAACGCCATGGGGCCGCAGGTACAAGCTCCGTAAAGTACATGGTTGCTTGGTAGCTGGGGTTGAAGGGTGGTATCTTTTTTTCCCACTCCTTGTCGCTGCCCTGGCTCGGGCCTGTTGGCGTTGGCATCAAGACATTCCGCCGTCCAGGCTGCCCATGGCTCCTCTCGTTTTTATAAGACGGTCGGATCCTCCCCCTTTCCCCGTCTGGAATTTTTTCTTGGAACCCTTCATTAAGTTTTTCCAACTTTCTTTGGACCAAAAAGATCCTATCTCCCTTTACTTGGATCGCTATCCTCTGTCCCTTCTACCAGTACACGACAGTCTCGTCTCTTGGTTGCGTTGCAAGTCCTGCTCACCCATTCTGCGGCCTTGTTGAAAACCACTGCACTCGAACCTGCACGACCGGCCAGCTTTTTCTGGACAAGGCAGTTCCAGTTTGAGCTTACCCGCCAGCCCACTTCCACGCCGACCCGACCCAAAACGATCGCTGCGCTGTTACCTACCAACTCGGTACCTGACAGCCCCATCTAACTATTCCGTCCAACGACCACACGCATTACATCCCAAAGCGGTCAACCAAGATCAGGCACAGCTTACGCGCCTGGCGACGAAAGACCATCCTTCTATTGCAGAACTGCGCCTCGTCGAGAATACCAACCGAAGCACGAGTGGTTACAAGGACGCGAAATTCCACCCTATCCTACTCGCTTTCGGTGTCGCCTTCAGCTCTTAAGAACCTCGACCCCAACTGGCCCAAATCTGACAGGGAAAGCAATCGCATTCTATTCGGCATATTTGCTTCGCTCCCTTGCCTCATCGCCCCAACCTTCAAAAATCCTACCCTCTATTTCCGTCTCTCCCTTTCGTCGCACATACGACGTTCCATACTGTGAGTCACCATTACGGCAGAATACCGTCCTGATTACCTAGCTTGCTTTTTAATTCCATCTACTTTCTTGTGACGCATGGTTGTTGCCTTGGCGCTGTCTGGAGGGTTTTGGAACTTATATATCGAAACCGTCCGCCAGGAGAGAACTTTCTTAGCTGACATTTTTTTGTTTGACCACCAGCCCCAACTTCGCTTTCTTCCACCACACAACGTCACAATGATTGACAGAACGTCACAACATTTCAACTTCGGCCGTGGGGCCTACGACACAACAGGTGTCCCCAAGCCTCCACCACCAAAGCCTCGGTAACGGGCATACTGGATTCGAGGAGGGCAATCCGCAAATCCCTGCATCCCTACGGAAGCGAGCCATTGTCGCATCGCAACATGCCAGGACCACTTTTCAGAGTCGGAGCAGCTTGTCATAGCTGCTCTCCGGTTACCAATTGTTGGCTTTCTTCAACAAATACCGCCGACCGATCTTACCATACTTCAGTTCTGGCCTCCATTTCTCACGGCCCCATTTTCGATATTCGGTTTTAATCTCACTGTACCAACTTTTCTTCTTCGACTATTTCATCACTTATCACAATACCCCTTTTAATACTTCAAGTCACGATATACACACCACGGCTCGCTGCCACTCTTGCTTCCCAGCAGCAAGGAACGGAAAAGGAAAATAACGGAGGTCTCGTTTCTGGTTTCCGGAGGAAAACTCCATCTTTTTTGGTCTTTGCTTTTTTTGGGTTCAATTGCGCGGCGCTCAAACAATAGACGGACCGGTGGGATACATTCTGGGAACGCAAGCTTTCATTCTTTCGGGTACCGGTCCTTTTGGCTTTTTACTGCACACACGGAATCGTGCGAGCGCATCACATCAGCGCCGACGGGATGAGGAAGCGAGACAGACTGCGCCATCGGCTCGATTTTCCCCCTTTCTCGGCCGCGACACACCAATCCCAGTTCCTGCCGCCCCAACCACGGGACTCAACATGCACTGGACCCGCGCCGATATCTGAGACCAACAGGAAATTTGTCTTTTTTGGGGGCAAGTTTTCACATTCTCGCCATCCCGATGGGTCTCGTGTTAACCACCGTTCATTCCCTGGGACGGTAATGGCATTTGGGAGCTGGTTTTTTCTTTCTGAATGGTATAATAAAAGGAGGGTTTCATTTTCTTTTTTTTTCCCGGGTTCTTTTCTAATGGCTGATTGGGAAAGAGAAATATGGGATATCGGCTGGGAAGAGAAAAAAAAGAAACTCGGGTTTCTCTTGGCATTTCCTTTGTGCTGCATATAGACATTTCTTTTTTCTCCCCTTGTACACCATCCCCTTTTTTCATTACAGATTTTTTTTTTCTCTTTCAGACTTTTGGGCTTGGGAAGTTCTCTCACGAGAACAAAATTGGGTTGGGAAAGTGATTTTTTTTAACGGACTACTGGCGAAGCGATATCCCTTGTTTTGGCTTGTCATTGGAACCGAATACCTTGTACATCATACAGCTGTCATTTTTTTCTTTTTTCCCATTTCACATTCCTCCCATCATCGTTTCCTAGCCATGGAAGGGTGCTTGGCTGGATCCAGGTTATAGAAGATACCCCCTGGTTTTTTTTATCCATTTATTACCTACTATAATCTCTTTGTGGTTTTCGTGATGTTAATTAGGTAGCTAGAGTTTTGGTCGTTGCCTGTATATACTATACGGGGACCACGCAGTGTGTGTGTGATGTGAAGAATACAGGACATTATTTACTACCTCGACACATTTTTGCTCAACCTTGCAATTGCACTCTGATCTTGAGATTCCGACGTCCTCGTAGAGGCCCAGGAGTCACGTCAGCGCCTACGATCCAAGAGCGAGCCCTTTGGTCTCGAGCAAGAACCAGGCAGGGCCAAGCCAAGCCTCCTCCTCCATCATCTGTCGGTAGTCGCCCACCCGGTAGTCAGGGAGAATGACACTTTATAAATAGTCTTCTTCTTGTCGTATGTACATGTACCTATCTGACTAGACTACAAACTAAACCCCGTAGATTTGCCGTAAAATCTGGGGGGCCGGGCCGTTGCGCTCCCTCCCGCTTTTCTTTCTTATGTAGTACCTTGCTTTAGCTTCCCGATGATGCGCGAAAGGAGGCGACAACTTGATTCTTTGTTCTGTAATCCGGAACTTGCCAGAAACGACGGGCTTTTTTTTTCATCTTTTCTTATAATACATCTTGCTCACTCAAGCCAAGATGGTTTTGATGAAAAGTGCAAGTAAGGCTTCCGGGACGTCGGACTTGGAAGGTCTTGCTTGATCCCATGTCTGCCTGATTTGCGATGCGGCTCCGGCGTATTCAAATACCGGGCTTGCATATGTCATGCCATGCCATGTGTGATGATATGTGTTCTACCGGCTTGAACAGAGTTGCAGTGTGAACTAACGCGTGTGAAAAAATGTGTGATTACTACTCTACACACCCTGTTCTTTGGACTACGTAGAAAAAGTTTGAGAACATTCCATTCTTCTGAGGCATGCGCCGCAGCCAGCATGTATGGTCCTTTTTTCTGTCCCGAACCCCCCTTCCAAGATTGGATAATGGTCTAGGTACGGAAGGGGAACTATGAAAACCAAGGAAGGCAGTACCGTATCTACTAAGAAAGGAGAGAATAGTCCTAAGAGCCAAATAGGCTTAGCTACTGGCCGAACAAGGTCAAGTCCACGGGAAGGGTGGGCCTACTCGGTTCTCGCCCGCAATTCCTCGCGGCCACTAGGCCTACTTGGCCCTAGAACTATTCTCTCCTTTCTTAGTATATACGGTACGGATAGTGTGCATACACCACATACACTTACAAATTCAATAAAAGCTGTGGCGCTGGCTGGCAAAAGTGGTACACTAAAATCATGGATACCATCCATCATCCATGGCCCATGGTTGTGCTCTTCCCTCCTCGGTCTCTCTCCGGTGATATAAGGGTATGTTTTCGTCGTTGACTGCGGCGCATTGCTGGTTAATTGGGATTTTCGTAAGGGCAGCGCCTTAGCAAGTTTACAGCCAGCAACACCTTAACCGACTAGGAACGGAGTTTGCTCCGGGTATCCCGGGATTTCCGTTCCGTTGCGCGGCGCGGATGGTTCTTGCGTGCTTGCTTACCATACATTACTCGCCGCGGTAATCGGTACGGTTTTGCGCTGCGTGTAAGTGGCCCGTCGAGTGGGGCGGAAGGACGATGATCTCAGAGCGCGCTGAATATCTTCATTACAGGGAAATCACTGTGGAAAATAAGTTACTTGATTGTTTGAGTTGAGATTTTGGTTAGGCTGTTCGGCAAGAGTTACCTGACATTCTCAAAGATACCTGAGAAGAAAGGTAGACAAGCAAGATTCTTGGATATTGACCGTGAATCCGAATTATTACTCAGAATCTCGGCTGCCTGATCGCCTTACCATCCACATTCACTACACGTGCACACGGTTTTCTAAATCCAGATTATTATCGTGGCATTTCTTACCCTACCAGCCAATTCTTTATCGGTGAGTAGGTCGGTCAGTTTGGCGAATCGGGGAGTATACCTCACTATGCATTACACAACATCAAACCACGGATTCCCGGGACGTATCCGCCCCGTATAGTAGGTGGTTCGAATTTTCTGGAAACGAAACGAAACGCTGCTGCGAGCCAACTCTGAAAGAAAAAAAAGCGAGTCATCCCGACCGCGCGGATTATCAAGTCGTGTAACCTGCTGAGACGGCTCTACTGCGACCCTTCGTGCAGCAATCTTAAGTAATCGCTGCTGATCCCAATCCAGTTCCCAATCTTTATCCGTACATGCGCAAGTATGGAGTACATACTCGGTAATACACAGTGACGGATAGATGGGTGGTATTCCCTTCCCGCCGTCAGCAGCCAGCAAACCTATATATAGTGTAGAAGACCGATCTTATTTGCGCATTGTTGAGTGTGGTATTACGCATATGATATTTGTCCCAATTGTGCCTTACCACCGCCGAGTATGAACAGTCAACAGCGGGAGGAAGCGGGATGGAGGGAAAAGGCACCTACGCAATGACAAAATGCCTACCATATGGAGGTAACAGATACAACCATGCAGACACCATGCAGATATCACGTACCTTGCTGCCACTGCCGCAGCCGCCGCGGTATCATTGACAAATGCTGCGATATTGGGCCCGAAAGCCCGCTGTGAGTTACACGCGCGCAAGTTTTACATGCGACAAAAACCTTCGCACTTGACCCGCAAAGGGGCAGTGATATGAGTGATATGGAAAACTTGGTTTTTCGTTATTTTGGAATTCTCATCACTGGTGTCCTGGGAATCGTCGGGCTCCTCGTCCTGTAAGCCGGCCGAATCCCGAAAACAAGACAAAAAGCCCCGATCATCGTCATTATTGCCCTTCCGGATGGTATCCCGCGTAGTCGCTTTCCTGGTGGTGTGCTGCACTCTCACAAGCACAGGGTCGAGTTTATATCGAACGCCACAATCTGATTACGTTTCTTGTAACTGGCGATTTGCTTTCTTGTCAGAATGATAGGAGTTATATAAAACTGAAAAGCCCCCTTGTTGGGGGGGGGGGGGGGGGGGGGGCGGCGCGGGGGGGGGGGGGGGGGGGGGGGGGGGGGGGGGGGGGGGGGGGGGGGGGGGGGCG
>MU858156.1:38989-124347 GCA_033297075.1 Rhypophila decipiens
TTTTCAACCCAAAAATATTTTTTCTTTTGTTTTTATGGGGGTTTTTGTTTTTTTTCCTATTTTTTGGTTTTTTAAAAAACTTAAAACCCCCCTTGTTGCGCCCCCCCCCCCCCCCCCCGCGCATACTGCAGGTCTCGCTTTCCCTCCCTTGTTTGAGGCATGTCTCTGCCACTCTGTGTGTCTCTGTATGAGACTTTTGATCGACCGCGCCCCCGTGATCTTGATGGGGGAAACTGACACACTTATCAGTTGCGATGATTGCTGAAAGGTGAGCAAAGGTGTGTGGGGGTGAGGTGAGCGGCCGGCGGCGTGGATGAGGTGAGAGAAAACGGGGGCGCTAATGCAAGTTTAAAGGAGGTTTCTTAAGGCAAAGCAAGGGGGCCAGCTTTTCTTTTGGGTGTGGGTGGTGGAACTTTGTCACTTTTTGAACCAACCAGTGATTTTGCTCACCTTTGACTTCTCGCTCCTGAGTGGAAAGCCAGCCCTGGGCAGCCCGCAGCTTCCCATTTCCCAGGACTGTGGTCCCGGGATTTTCGCTTCAACCCTCCTCCGTTCTTTTCGAGCCTGGCGCTGCCCTGCAACTGCTCAGCTGCGCTGCACCTCCCGGGATAGGCCGCCCGCCCGCGGGTCACTCCAGATGACACGCGTGGCCTGCCTCCTTATTAACTTGTGTAGTCCCCACATGGGGGACTTTTTTACTTCTAATAGGACCCGGTCCGATGTTTCCCATATTGCCCAACCAAGCAAATCCCAAATCCAAAGCCCTGGGGTCACAAATCCATGGAGGGACAAGATGGAAAGGACAGCCCTGACAAATGAATGGATGACAGACGCCACGATATACACGTGCCCAAGAACTGGGAAATCCAAAGCGCAAAATGTACTCCGTACTACACCACAAGTCCTTCTGCTTAGATTGTGTCCTCTGTGACCGATGAGAGGCTGTTGTATAATTTCTTATTTCGACGGGACAATACGACTTGTCGGGTTGTCAGGACAAGAGGACGAAACAGACACGGGATCGATAGACCTGTGACTCTCACTTGTCACTCAACCTGCATTGCATTGACATCACGATGCAAGATCGTGACTCTTTTATTCTCATTCTTTTTTGCGTTTCTCCGGTCATCTCTGGAGGAGCAGTCGTCATGTAGGTATCATGTATATTACGTAGGTGGAGGATCAATTAAGACCATCCCACCACTTCCGATTAGCTGCTTTCTCTTTGACTCTCTGATTCCCTGGACACAGCCTCCTGTATTTTTTTTATCGGCCTATCGGCTTGTCCACACCACCCCTACGATGACTGTTCTGGCGATAGATTGATGACGGTCGCCTCATTGTATTCCCCGTACAAGCCACATCTGTATGACTCCCCCATGTTCACATTTACAACCAATGAGATTATTGTCACTCGATGTGCACTGTTTTTCTCACAGTACCAATGATTTCCCACCGTTTTTGAAAAAGTGATACGCATCATGTCACTCTCCTTCCTAATCCTCTCTTTCTTAACATGTCAGCAGGCATTTCAATGTCATAACGGCGAGACAAGGAGCTCATCATGCACTGATCCACATTTGGCAGGCGGTGGAAGCACTTGAAACTCCTTCTAGAATAATTTTAAAGAGATGATTCCCGCCAGGGGTGCTGCTCCGTAGTGTACCGGTAATCCACAACCTCGCATTACCGAGTGGATTATACAAGGTACGGGTCACAACCGGGAGATACGGAGTTTTCTCCGGATACAGAATGTGGATTACTCATTACATACGAAGTTTTACGACGTTTTCTTTTCACGGAGCCTCAACCATTTCTTGACCGTTCATTGTCAACAACAACTTCCTTTGATTGCGTGTTTTTATTTTACGAATAGCCTTGGTATGTGATGTCTACGTACTTCTCTGTGTCTGATTGACATGATGAACATCATCAAGGAAAGCCATACAATGAAAACGCGCTGCTCTGTATCGTTATTACGATGAGCCTCAGCTACGACGACGATCGATAACAATGCTTTCCTTTTTCGATTAGCGTTACAACCGGGGGACGGATTCCGGCGCTCTGGTTGATGGGTCTTGGACTCAAACGACCGAGACCAAACAAGCGCGCCACAGGCCAGGCCAGTCAGACCATCAGGGTCCTCAACCCTCTCGTTAGGTACCTTCGCCAGTGGGGACCTGTCCCATCGACAAAGCTCCACACCTGGTACGGAGGCTGGAGGCGCATGCTTCTGAGAGATGTTTTAGGTCCATTGACTCCGTATCAATACTTGACAGCATTGATAACCAACCTGTGATATTGGGAATTGGTCTTCAGCTCACAGCAGTCCATGAATCTAGCCTCGCCTTGCTTGGATCGCCTAATCGACACGGCCAATGCTGGGGAGGATCAACATCACTTGACAACTAGTGCGCCGGGAAGAGATTAGGGTTAAAGGGGCATCGTGAGACCTCATCCATTAGTCCAGCACGTGCTGGAGACGAGATCCACCATGCTTGATGACAAGTCCCGGTCCCAGATCCCTGGCCCCCCTTGGCGAGATCAAATTTGATGAACCGGCCCGTTGGACAGTCACCATTCCGCTTGAAAGGAGTTACGATCGCCTGGTCCAAAGGCGAGATTAAGGGCCAAATTTCGTCTTTTCTCTATTCCGTCAGATTGACAGAAGTTGACAAGTTCTCGGGGTGTCAGGGTCTCAAAAGGGTAGCTAGATACCGAGCGGTATCAGATCATAACGCCTCCTTTTCTCTCAACCAAGCCCAGATGTCAGAACTAAGAAAAACCACATGGCAAAAAGACGAGCCAACAAGCGAACGGCTGCGCTAATAAAACAGCTCCACTTGTCTCATTCTTGAACAAAGGAGTCAGGTTAGCCTCGTAACAGATCGCAATTCCTGGGAAGCTGGGGCAGCAGAGATAGAACTACGCTAGTGGCTGATAGCTGAGGCCAATGATTGCTTCTTTTTGCTTTTCTTTTTCTTTTCTCTTTTGGGCACCGGCAGGGTGAGACATTCCCCTGATCTAGCAAGCTAGATGATAACGGACCGAATCGACGATTTGTCACTTGGAAACGGACACAGTTTTGGGTTAAAGCTGTCAGGGGAGCCATTGTTCTCTTCGCCCTTGGTACAAGTACACTCACTGACACTGTACAGTACGATAGCCTGACCTGAGACCAAACGGAGGACCCTAGTTGGCGACAGCTTCATATTTCCTTTTTTTCTTTTTGGCTGTCAGCTTCCCCACCTACTTACCGTCGCGGCGCCATCCCGGGAGACGGTTGGTCGATAAGGTTTCGCGGCTTCGACCCGGCTGATTGGATTCATTACTTCAAACTTGGGGTCCTAGTATGGGATTACACGTTGATACGCTATAGTCTATCCGTGGCCCTGCTGTCTGGGTGACAAAGCGGCTACCTTGAAGTCAAGTTAGCGTTCTGACCTGATTCAGGTGACTGATGTCTCTGTGAACAGGCGAGGCTTTCATCGATTTACGGTTGGCCGTTCAGAACAATGGTACTAAACATGGAAGGCTTGTCATATCTCAGATCCGGGACGCTGGGTAGCTGGCCTGATCTGATCGCCGACTCGCAGGGAAATCGTGAATGCATGTCTTTGAAAATTTTCGCTACTTCTCCGGCAGGTCTGGGTTTGAGGAGATGAGCAGGCTCAACACAACCTTCTCTTTTCGCAGACAAGGGGACTCAAAAGGTCATTGTCCGAACAAAGCGACATTTCAGAAGTTGAGAGCATGGAGCTGACTGGTACCATATATGCCCGTATGTGTGTGTATATTCACTAATGACTCCCAGATTCGATTAATACGTGCACAGGTAGCTGGGATCCTAGCACATGCACTTTACAGCTCAGGAGCCGCAAGGTGGAAGGAACAAGGACGCATGTTATGTTTGGACTAGAACTATCCGTACCCGTAGCTAGCACGAACGGACTCCAGTCAGTAACCGGAACCAGGAAGACAGACCTGGTGAACGGACTGAACTGAGCGGGCAGCAGGCAGGATAGAGGGATCATCATCATGTGGTAGGTACTCCGTAGGCAGCTTCGCTTTCGGGTTTCGCTCAAGGCAGGCAGGCAGGCATACTTGGGGAGGCAGCATGTACATGCAATGCATGCCTGGGACTCTTTCCCTGAGCTGTGCTGGGCGGCCGAGTTAGCAAGACCTTGTACGGATAGCTCAGGGCGTCCGGTCAGACTACCGTACATACATGTACATCGCACTCCAGTCCAGCCCAGCCCAGGAGCTTCACATGGTTGAGTAGTTAAGAGCTTCCTGCTCATCCACCAAACCAACCTTGGCTGCACGGGCTGTAGTGTAGTGTAGTTGTAGGGCAGGAAGCCAGAGAGCTTATCCGTAGACTCTTGTTTCAATGCGTGCTAGGCAGGTGATGATGGTGAGACCCAGCCCAGCACGCCACTAGGATTTTACAAAAGGACCAACTACCTACCTACCTACGGGAAATAGGAGTCTGGGCAGCTAGCTGATGAGGAAGGAGGCCCGAGAGGTAAGGTAGGTAGACTAGGATGATGAGCATATAATGTAAGCGAGCGGGCTTTAAGCAATATTCGGAGATATATCCCTCAGATAGATGGACGGACGTAATTATCTGTGCATCTGTGACTTGCTGACAACGGAGATATAACCGTGTGGGATTCATATACCGTATATGTAACTGTTCTTTTCGAGGGTGGCAAGGACATGGGACGGAGAATTTCGAAACCCTTGCAGTATCTTGATGCCCTCTCTGTTCATGTACTTTGTATGGTTTCCGCAATGTGTTAATTACTTGGATGGCAAGTCGGTCAGTTGTCGCTAGTTCTCGCAGGTTGGCTTGAGCTCGAATCCTACGGCTTATTAGGATTTCTCGACTCCTTGTTGGGTACTTGTATCCTCGTTCTCAGGTTCAGCAATTCAATGTCGCCGTTGCCTGCCTGCCGGACGACTCAGTGTTGCTCTTATTGTCCGTGAGGAGGAGGATGATGGAGAAGGAGGAGGGATTAAAATGGCGACAGGGACGCCAATGGTGAGAATAGGAGAGTGGATTTTCGGCTAAAAGAAAGCTTGAGATAGTTGACAGGGTCTCTTCCTCCTTTGCTATTATCTGGCTGGTAATGGCGAGGGAGGAAAACAGACAACCTTATGGGAGTATTAATCTTTAGAACCCCCAGAGAGTAGAACCTTGATATCTATTCGTCGCGGTAATCAGTTACCAATATTTTAGGTCCCTTTTCAAGCCTTCCCAAGCTTCTACTAACTGGTTACCACGCACAGAACTCTTCCATGCTTACGGTTATATGGTTCTGAATGAACGTGAAAGTAGAAACACACGGAGAACGGCGGATATGTGTATTCGTAAATACCTCAAATGCCAGTCTTTTAAATGAATGATCGAAACTGGAGAAGCCCAAGTAGATAGACTCAGTTGGATAACATCCTTGAGTGGGATAGCCACAGGCGGTCTACTACTGTGTATAGCAGTCCACGTTATTTTGCCAGCTTGATGCGTATCTGCTATGGACAATAACAAGTATTCATGCTCAGCTGGTGTTCTTCTATCATGGAGGTATGCCTTTGGTATTGCTTACCCAGGACGTTCTGGCAATGAATTTGAGCTCGAAGGATATGAGTAAAGCCTCTTGTGCCGTGTGGTATCATCAGCCTATGTTGAACCATTGACACATGTAGTAGTATTAGTAACTGAGGCCTGGGCTATCTAAGCAAACGATGCCTTTTAAATATGAGAAAAGGGGGGGTGCTCCCTTTCCGTTTCTTTATTACATGGTCGTTATTACTTCAAGCCGCGATGATTATGCATTTATACCAAGTCTGTTAATCCTATAACACAGGATGGACAATAGAAAGGACAAGTGTGAGTAAAACTATAAGACCGTTGGGTATTTCCAGTGTTATTCTGTAGAATGCCCCTACTTCGCGAGAAAAAGGAGCAAGGTGAGGAAGACATACATGCATTTCTGAGATGCACGTATGAATCTTCACTGCGCGATGTCTGACGATGGTGTCCAGTCGATTAGGGACTCTTCCGTTTATAGATGAAGACTAATACAAGCCTGTGAGGTTAATACCGAAGATATCTTTGCTTAGATCTCCATAGAGTGTCATGATAAGACCATGGTCTCAATCATGAGCTAATAGTCTTCGGAGGCTGGTCTTGAGTTACCAGGGACAAAACTTATGAGGAGAGGTTGGAGCCCATCTACGAGAGGGAAATGTATACATCATCTTGGTGGGCTGTCTCCAGTTTGACCCACAGAGCTGGTCTTATTTAAATGATTCTGAAGAGACATAATGGTATAATGTCCGAAAACTAAACATGTTGAGAGGAAAGAGACAAGGAGTCAAGTTTGGAGCAAGATAGAAATAGTAAAGTGAGATGAGATATGTTGAACAAGATGAGTTATATTGGATGATATAGATAGACTATATAAGATGAAATGTCCCAGTTATATCCATCACAGAGCCTAAGGAGATATAACGAAACTTTGTTCATAAGAAGCCAAAATCCTTTCATACCCCCTATGCCTAATCATATCACATTATCCTTTGCGCGTTGGACCTACCGTATGTGAAGCAAGCCCACCCGACTTTGGTAAATACTCATAAAGTCGAGATTGTCCATGCTAATAATAACGTAGAAAGCAGCTCTTGATACTTAATCACCATAATAATACCAAGTTAGAAGGGTGGTATTTCCAGTGTTGTTACCATGTGGTGATCCAACGCAGTTTAAACTAGCAAAGAGAAATCCGACACTTCTTCACCCATTCACATGCTCTAGCTGTTGTGGTTCCCACTGCATGCACGAATGGCTACACAGCTTGGGTTAGTTGGTTCAATGGCAACCAAGATGGCTGCTTGCATATCGCCACTGGGCTTCGGGATCCTCTTTGCCGTCCTCTGGGGATCATTCTGTATACTGATACCGGTGATTTCCTTGCGTTGATTATTCAGACTCAATTCTCAAGAGCAGAAAGGGAGCTTGAATGCTCATTATCTTGAGCGGCCTCGTTCTTTGTGTCTCTGGATGTGAATGAGAAGAGAACCACTTGTTTACGAGTCTGCTGTCACAGAGTCACGGCATAGTTGACTAACCTCCAAGCGCTTGTTGACATACAGAGCAAGCATAGCCTCGGGAAAGGGGATCGTACAATATAAACCAGCTTTGGTTCCGTCTCGTTCGTGTAATAGAATGATATGCGGGGGGGCCGGCCCCAAGCAGGCCATCGAGGCGATATCTGAATATCCCCCGATGTAATGCAATGCAGCAAGCATGGTGACGGTAGGGATGAGGTCCGTCTCTCCAGAACCTTTCGGGAGCTGCTCTGAGGCAGTGATCTTTTGGGTTTGCAAGCCCCAAGATCGGAATGAGAACTGTTCGAGAGTCATTCTATGGGATATACCTTTCAGAAAACGTGATATAGCCGCATGGACGAGCCAGTCTGTAATGTCCTCTCCTGTCAAAACGATTCTCATTTGAGTCCATGAGATGAGGATCCCACTAGGGAGGAGGACGAGGCATTTTGTTAGTATATTGGTACATGGAACGGTGCATTTATCATGCGTCCGCCGACAGCCCTCTGACCATTTATCATTGCATGATGGCAAATAGGAAGCATGGTATGGTTCCGACCAGATGCAGACAGGACTTGTGGAGGGTGGTTGATGAGTCTTGTGGCGAGGAACGGTGGTCTCTTTCTTCCAGATTGTCATATCCTCGGATACTTCCCAAGAATGAGATTATTGCTTGGTCTTTTAGATCAAGGACGTAACCGTGTGTTGGAGGAACCGGAACTCTGCTCGTGAGTTGAAGTGAAGTTGAAGTTCGGTCGTTGTTCCCGGCGGAGGAGGTGACAGGGGAAGCCCTACGGATGCAGCCCTCGCCCGGGTGAGCTAGTGTAAAATTCCACAGCGGTTCGCTGGCCGGGGTATGTGGTGCCCCACCCGCCGGCATTGGATTTTAGCGGAGTGACACCAAGGCCGCACACCAAGATCACAAAAGGCGGCGTGGCAAGATGCAATTATACCCCAAAACAGCAACTGAGCTGCTGACGTTTGACTCGATATGTGCTGAACTATTTGTCGGTTTGTTCGAGTTGCGAGATTGTAGTATGTGCCTCAATCCCTCGGAAACCATCCGAGCAGAAAAAACAGTCAGCCCCGCACCTTTGGCGATGATGACCGGGGAGCTTCCAGATAAGGTTTTGGGGGAAGGAACCAAAGTGGAACCTGGTCGTGGTTGTCATTGTCAAGCTCATTGGCAAAGCTTCTCCCCGCCATTGACAAGGCGGGTGCTGGGCTGTTGGCTTGAGTGGACCCACCAATCCCGAGAGAATGGTGCGTGTTTCCCACCTCCCTTTCGAAATCGATCTCAGAAACATTTTTTCCATCACCCTTCCAGACGATTTTATACTCTGCTAGTGCCCATGAATTCGATCACCCATACCCAGCAGGACCACGAGTGAGAATTGATGCTTCACTCCATTTGCTCATGCCCCCTTCAGATACTATTGCCCACAGCGGCCTGCAACAACTCCTGGCTCCTGCAAGTTGGTGATGGGCCCCCCTCAGTGGCCCGTGGTCACCAGCATATGCCGCCACAACGCCATTTGAGGTGCATGCAGGGGGGCCAGCGCACTTGCGAATTGGTGTGGTTATCGAGACGGTTATTGGCTGTTTGTTCCGCCCAGGCCAATAAGAAAGAGCAGTCGTCCTCGAATGCCCTCCATCTTGCTCTCACTTGGGGTGTTGTTTTGGAGGCAGGCAGAGCAGCAGTGTTGATGGGTTGCTTCTCTAGGTCAAGGGTTGGAAGACTGTGGACCAGCTAGAGGAGGCACGGCATCTCCACCTCTTCCCCATGATGAACTCCCACGCCTCCGTGGCCTCCAAACCACTCCAACTTGTCAATGAAACCTCGAGTGGCAGGCCGAGCCGGCCAAGGTGAAGAGTGATTGCTTCCTCGAATTATGTCGTATTCCCGTATATTAAACACACAACAGCGGCCAGAAGGTAGATAATGCAACGAATATAGATGCAGGAGGTTTTAATCATGGGCTGCACCTGAAGCTGTGGGCATCATTGAGTCGAGTTTTGCAATTGGTCTTTGAATTGCACCATCCCACCTGAAAGAAAGGCGTCGGTCGATCCATACCTTATCAGTGGCGACTAGGTAACGGGCATCTGTACAAGCTGTACCACTAAGAACCGCCTCAGCATCTCACTGGGTAGACCAACCAAGGTGTTCTGGAAAGACCTGAAGGGAAAGAGGAAATGGAATTTACAATTAGAAAAGAAAACACCATTCAACCTGTATCATAATCTCAAAGCGCGATATTCATCAGATACCAATTGCTTCTTGGGTTGTACGCTAGTTCAGTACCCCGTCACCCCTCATTCTCACTCACCCTCACAACGACGCCAGTCACTTCACTAAAGGATTGGTGGTACTTGGGTGTCCGGCTCCCGGCCGGCTCCCGCTCGCCCGTCGCTTGTCCTCCGCCCCACGGTTTTCTTTGGCTCCCATTCTGGGAACTCCAAATACATCATCAATGTCTGGGAGCTGAACATCTCGACAAGACAACAAGTCGTTAAAACTGGCCCCCTTCTGGCTCAGTATTTGATCGACGGCGATCCCAGAGCTCGGTCAATCTTATCTGCCGTCTTTGCTGCAAATTGCTGCGTTGATGGGTGGATGGTCAATCAACAAGACCCCAACGAGCCACTCGAGCCTGCCAGTCCAACCCTCTTCTTCCATCCCGACCGAATCCTGTGCTCTCATTGGAACCTGCCATGTGCGATAAGGCTGCCCCCCCTCACCAAGCCGCGCCCCAAGAAACGCCCACCACACACCACCCTGCTCTGTGCTTTCCTTTTTCTTGTGAACTGCTTTTAACACGACCTCCCCGCCATTGATTGCAATCCGTTCAATTGTTCCTGAGGTCCGTCTTCTTCAACAGAACTATCGGCGTCGATCGACTGCTACCCCAACATCGGCGAGACGCGTGTATCTGCTGGCGCCCAGGACGTGCCTGATTGTTTGCCATTTCCTCTTGTATCGATATCTTGTACAAACAAAAACACCAAACATCCTCGACTTCCCGAGTGTTTCGTCGATGACCACTGATCGGCCTCGCCCTCCTCCCAACGATACTCGTGTTTATATTCTGTACATTCCTCCCTCTAGAGCTCCGGGGTAGATACCGGTAGCAGCTACCAAAGCTATCATCATGACGACGGTTGCTCTTCCACGACCAATCGCCCCCCATCGCTCCACCTCGAGTCTTGGCACCCTTGCCTCGACCATCACCCTCGACAACATAACCGCACACGCACCGCCGTCGGCTCCTGTGCCTGTTCCCAACAAGCACATACCCGTCTGCCCCCCGGGGCCGGCCCCTCAGGACGAGCCTAACACGCCGCCTCCCTCCCCGAGCAAGGACAGCGACTCTTTGCAGCAGTCGCTCCTCTTCCCTCCCGACAATTATCACCGCCTGGAGACGGGCCACTTGTCCTTGTACAAGATTGACGCCGGTGAAGCGGCGGCGGCATTGGAATATATCGCCCGCCAACCGCTGCCAGAACCGTCCCAGGTGTTTCCGTGGTTTCATGGCTTGCACCCCAGCAATCACCTCCAGCAAGGCTACTTCATCGCTCGGAAACGGGCGTTGCGGAGGACTCCTTGCTGTTTACGGGGCATCACCGTTGTCAAGGCTGATGGCGATCTCAACACCTCCCGCCTGAAGGGCGCCATCGCTCCTCAAGAATTTCTTCAGCTGGGAGGCGCTGCCGCCGAGTTTCTCGACATTGACCCCAGAGAAGGCTTCTCGGTGCGAAACTTTCAGATCCAAGCGGCCAAGAGCGCCATGACCTCCGACATCATCGTTTATGGTGATGACGAGGTGGCTGTCCGCAAACTCGGCTGGGACATTGTTGCCGCTCAGCAGAGATGGCGTGACAAGCACGATGCACAGCGCCATAAGCTCCCGACCTACAACACGTTCATCTGTGTCAGCCCCTTCAGCCAATTTGAGGAGGACCATCCGGAGCTCGTGGCCGTCGACTCCCTCGGCCGGCCCACTGGCAATGTTCTGGACTTTGTCTACCAAGAACGGAAGGAGATGTATGCCATGACTCGTTCGTCCGAGATCTCCCATAACGTATGGCTCGGCCCGACCCCCGACCCCGGTCTGGGCGAGGACTGCAATTATGACGTTCTCATCGAGTGCAGCGATCTTGGAAGGCTCAACCCTGGCGCCTTGCAAGCCATCGTCGAAACTGGGGATGAGGATACTAGCGACTCGTCTAGGCAGTACCACCTTGATTTCCCTTCTTCGGGAAGTATCCTCGCCCCAACTTGGTCTCACGCCGAGGCCGATGGCATCTTGGAGTCTTGTAAATGGATTTACCACATCGCACACGGAACTCACCCGGCATTCCCGAGGAAGGACAAAGACGAGGATGACGACGGTGACGTCCCCATGTTGGACACACCCGGCGGCCATACTCGACATCTTCATCTTCGTCCCCGCAAGGTACTGATCTATTGCGGCGATGGCTACACCGAATCGACCGTCCTGGCTATAGCCTACTACAGTTATAGCACCGGCCGTCCCATTCCCTCGGCTTGGCTCAACCTGCACACGACGATGAAGCGCAACTTTTTCGCTTACCCCTCGGATGTTGCTCTCCTAACCGCCCTGGCACCGAGATTGCTATACGAGTCGCCGCTTAGAGCAGAGCAAAGCCTGTCGGAGATCACGGCAGTGGTCAAGGACGAACCGAGATGGTTTGCTGGATTTGATGGGAGCTTTCCGAGCAGGATTCTCGACTATATGTATCTTGGCAATCTCGGACACGCCAATAACCCGGACCTGCTGAGGGAGATGGGCATCGGCCAGATATTGAGCGTGGGCGAGATGGCCATGTGGAGGGATGGCGAGCTGGAAGAATGGGGCGTCGAGAATACCTGCATGGTGCAGGGCGTCCAGGATAACGGGATTGATCCGCTGACGGAAGAGTTTGAACGATGTTTGGAGTTTATCGGTGAGCTTTGACTTTTGTTGTTAATCTTTCCACTGGTGTTCACTAACATTTTCTTTGCAGAACGTGGCCGGCAAAAGGGGACAGCGACACTTGTGCACTGCAGGGTGGGTGTCTCCCGCAGCGCAACGATTTGCATTGCCGAGGTTATGCGCTCCCTCGGGATGTCGTTCCCTCGCGCGTACTGCTTTGTGCGGGCTCGGAGACTTAATGTGATTATCCAACCGCATCTCAGGTTTGCCTATGAGCTGCTAAAGTGGGAGGAGCTGGTGAGAGCCAGGGCGAACTCGTCGTCAGAGTCATCATCGGGTTCTGAGACGGACCTTGATAATGGATCACCTGGGAGCTCGGCCAGCTCCCTTACGCTGGCCATGGATGGGCCCCGCAACCGTGTGAGGAGGGAGTTTGAATGGGGAGAAATCGCCAGGGAGGTGGCGCTTATGAACAAACCTTATGCCAGGTGATGTTGTGGCGCGGTTGAAGGTCGTGGCCGTGCAGCTTTCACTGTGCTATTTGCCAGAACGTTGGGCCTTTCGACCTTTTGAGATGACATATGGACTGGACGAGCACATGGCTGATAAAAAAGACTGGTTCTGTTTATGGCTGGTTCACTACCTTTTCCAGCTCTAGGAGCTTGGTTTCGAGGTTTTCCCCCTCCGCATTTCTATCTTGCATTTCTTTTCTTTTTGGGCGACTGTTTGGGCGGTTTTTTTTTCCGGTTTGGGGCTTGTCCTAATTCTGTCATTTCTATCACATTTGCGTATTGTCTGTTTTATGGCCTGGGTTGGTTGTTCTGGCACCTGCCTCTTATACCCGTTTCTTTTCGGAAGGGGATGCATGAATGGCTGGAAATGGAAGCGGGAAACCAAGGAGCATGGGCCAACCTTGCGTATGCTATTTGATCGATTTCTGTTGGTGTTGAGGTTTGTTACCGAGAGTTCTTCTGGGATCTGGGCCGAAGGAATCTGGGATATTTTGGATATTTTGGTGCGTTCGGTTCTGATTCACTTCTATGGACCCAATTTTGTTCGCTTCTACCTACGTAGTATGATTGATGAGTCTGCTTTTTTCTCTTCTTGGTCTTGGGGTCTTGTTTCCATCTATCAGCAACAAAATTTGTACATGATAGGGCCGGTACACATGATATCCCTGGAAATCGATAGGCTTTATTTGCTCCGCTCCGAAGCAACAAACTCGATGGTGGCGGATGAAGATGAGGCGTGGGGCTCGAGTGAGTACGATTTGGGGATACCATGGGAGGTAACGGGGAATGAGTTGCAAGATGGAAAAGCTAATTTGTTTGCTTCATTTTTTCAATTACTTTGAGGGTTTATTAATCCGTGAGGATATGAACAAGACAGTCGCTTCAAGGGGAAACTTGGCAATCTTCAATATTGATTCGACCCTGGGACCGGGATAAAACTTGTGAATGTGTACCCCCTAGATCTTTGTTGACTTTGAGCAAGTGAATTATACAAATGCCAAGAGGCAACGCCAAGGAATGACGAAATGCACTGAAAAACGTAACGTGTGGCGCCTGCTTACCTCAGCCACGGTTTCACCCGAGAATCAGCCGGTTGTTGGAGAACAAGCGCCGCAACACGCAACGCAGGCAAGCTCCATCAGCTCCGACTCCAACATCATCACCAACCGACGCCAACACCCTGCATCTGCGCGAAAATCCAGCCAGCGTCATCCAAGATGGCTCAGGCACAGGATACTCCTTTCCGCTCGGCGGAAATGAGCATGGTGCAGTTGTATATCTCGAATGAAATCGGACGTGAAGTCGTCAATGCGCTGGGCGAGCTGGGTCTCGTCCAGTTCCGCGATCTCAATGGAGAGCTCAGCGCCTTTCAGCGAGCCTTTACCCAAGACATCCGCCGCCTCGACAATGTCGAACGCCAGCTCCGATACTTCCACGCCCAGATGGACAAGGCCGGTATTTCGCTCCGCAAGATCGATCTGGACGTCGATACCCTCGCCCCGCCGACCACGAGCGAGATCGACGACGTGGCCGAGCGGGCCCAGAGCCTCGAGCAGCGAGTGTCCTCTCTGAACGAAAGCTACGAGACCCTCAAGAAGCGGGAAGTCGAGCTCACCGAGTGGAGATGGGTTCTGCGTGAGGCAGGCGGCTTTTTTGACCGGGCCCACGGAAACGTCGACGAGATCCGCGCCTCAACCGACAACGACGATGCCCCTCTGCTCCAGGACGTCGAGCACAACAACTCGGCCCCCGACGTCGAGCGCTCCTTCTCTGGAATGAATATCGGCTTCGTCGCGGGTGTCATTGCCAGGGATCGTGTCGCCTCCTTTGAGCGTATTCTCTGGCGCACACTCCGTGGAAATCTGTACATGAACCAGGCAGAGATCCCGGAGCCCTTGATCGACCCGTCTACCAACGAGGAGGTGCACAAGAACGTTTTCGTCATCTTTGCCCACGGAAAGGAGATTCTCGCCAAGATCCGCAAGATCTCCGAGTCGATGGGCGCCGACGTTTACAATGTTGACGAGAACAGCGATTTGCGCAGGGATCAGGTTCACGAGGTCAATGCTAGGCTCAACGACGTCCAGAATGTTCTTCAAAATACCCAGACAACGCTCAATGCCGAGCTCGGCCAAATCTCGAGATCGCTGGCCGCCTGGATGGTTCTTGTGGCAAAGGAGAAGGCTGTCTACAACACGCTCAACCTCTTCTCGTACGATCGTGCCCGCCGCACTCTTATTGCCGAGGGCTGGTGCCCCAAGAACGATGTGAATCTGATCAAGTCGACCCTGGCCGACGTCACAAACCGGGCTGGCCTGTCGGTACCATCCATCATCACCGTCATCGAGACCAACAAGAAACCGCCAACCTACCTCAAAACCAACAAGTTCACCGAGGCGTTCCAGACCATCGTCAATGCCTACGGAACTGCCACGTACCAAGAAGTCAACCCCGCCATCCCTGTCATCGTTACGTTCCCCTTCTTGTTCGCCGTCATGTTTGGTGATTTTGGCCATGCCATCATCATGTTGTGTGCTGCCCTGGCCATGATCTACTGGGAGAAGCCGTTGAAGAAGGTCACGTTTGAGCTGTTTGCCATGGTCTACTATGGTCGTTATATCGCCTTGGTCATGGCTACCTTTTCTGTCTTTACTGGTCTCATCTACAACGATGTCTTCTCCAAGTCGATGACTTTGTTTCAAAGTCAGTGGGTTTGGGACGTCCCAGAGGGTTATGACGGCCACCAGCCCGTGATGGCCAAGCTGAGAGATGGGGGTGAATATACCTACCGCTATCCTTTCGGCCTGGATTGGCGCTGGCACGGAACCGAGAACGACCTCCTCTTCTCCAACTCGTACAAGATGAAGATGAGCATCATTCTCGGTTGGGCCCACATGACGTACTCGCTCTGCTTCGCCTACATCAACGCCCGCAAGTTCAAGAAGCCCGTGGATATCTGGGGCAACTTTGTCCCGGGCATGATCTTCTTCCAGGCTATCTTCGGTTACCTCGTCATGTGCATCATCTACAAGTGGTCCGTCAATTGGTTCCCTTTGCCAACCAAGGAAAACCCGCACCCGGTCAATCGCAATCCTCCTGGCTTGCTCAACATGTTGATCTACATGTTCCTCTCGCCTGGAAACATTCCCCCAGGCGAGGATCTATACCCCGGCCAGGCCTTTGTCCAGGTTGCACTCCTTCTGGTGGCGCTCGTGCAGGTACCTATTCTTTTGTTCCTCAAGCCGTTCTGGCTGCGGTGGGAGAATAACAAGGCGCGGGCTAAGGGCTATCGCGGTATTGGCGAGCGGTCGCGGGTTAGTGCTCTCGACAACGACGATGACGACGAGACAAATGGGGGCGCCTTGCACGGCGACGATGGAGAGGGGCTTGCTATGATCAGCCAGGATCTGTCGGGCCAGGCGGGGGAGGAGCACGGGGAGTTTGAGTTTGGTGAAGTCATGATTCACCAGATTATTCACACCATTGGTAAGTCACCTTGATCTGGGAGACTGGAGAGAAAGAATGACCAGCTGACTAAAAGTGACGTAGAATTCTGCCTCAACTGTGTTTCCCATACTGCGTCTTATCTTCGGCTGTGGGCGTTGTCTCTGGCCCATCAGCAGCTTTCTGCTGTGCTGTGGTCCATGACGCTCGGTCCTGCGCTCAAGTCGACGGGTATTGGTGGTGCGATCTACCTTGTTATCAGCTTTACTGCGTTCTTTGCGCTCAGCTGTATCATTTTGATTATCATGGAGGGTGTCTCTGCCATGGTGAGTCGTTTCTTGGTCTTGACTTGTTCTTTCCCTGTGCTAATTCTGCCTACAGCTTCACTCACTTCGTCTAGCGTGGGTTGAGTCCTTCTCCAAGTTTGCCGAGTTTGCGGGTTGGCCGTTTGTTCCGTTTTCCTTCAAGTCTATGCTTGAAGAGTCGGAAGAGTTGAAAGAGTACACGAGCTAAAGATTTCTTTTCATGTTTGTCTCTCTTTTATTGTTGTTTTCTTTTTTTGGTCGGAATGATGCCGTACGCGTGCGTGCGTGTCTGTTATTGGATTGCATTGATAGGCATTTTCGTGTTGTGCGGATTGCTTCTTGGACGGGGATGAGGGGATGGGAAGATAGAAGAGTGACTAAGTTGAGTGACTTAGTGTATATGTATGTACGTGTTACTACCAAACTATTCTACTGTACTATTGTACCATGATGACATTGAACTGAGCCCTAGTGTTGCTGGGTGTAGAGTTGCTTGTCTTGGCTCGTTGTCTTGCCTCAAGAATACCCACTGACATTTTCTCATGCGTTGCTGTGAAGGTTGGATGTTATGTTGGTATCTAATCCCCTGGTGAGATTCTGTTTGGCTGTCTGGTCTGGTCAAGCGTCGGGAAGTGCTGCTGCACCGCTCGTCTGGTGAGATATGCTTGCTTGCTTGCTTGTTCTCCGCGCTGGATCTGGGACAAAGCAAGGATCGGCGCATCTCTTCATGGTTTCTCTCTGCGTCGGGATGCTACGTCACTTCTGTTGCCGTGAAGATGATCTTATCGGCAGTTTGATGATAAGCTTTCTGTCATATTGTCAATGCTACAACTATGATTCAAGCGAAGGGGAGATGTTATGTTGTGATGCTTGATTCTTGATTCTTGATGCTTGATGCTTGATGCTTGATGCTTGATGTTAAAGTCTGGTCAAACCTGATTTCTTGACAAAGATATTTGCTTAGGGTAGGCGTATAACAAGGGACGAACGGATATGGACATGCGTACTGTACTTGCCCAGCAAACAGAATATCAAAACTCAGTGAACATTCAAGGTGTCTGATCGGGCATTCTTACATGGTGTGATGCACTTCTCACATGCTTCCTGCTGTAATAAGGATGTGATAATATCTAGATTTGCATGAAACAGAACTTGTGTTGACATCTGGTAGCATATTTGGCCCATTACTTGTCTACTCGATATTGCTTTGGTTCAATTGAAGGCTGTATTGTACGCTCTCTCTCTTTCTCATGTGAGATTCGGAGATGGAGGCTGCTCTGCTCTGGTCAGTTTTCTGCTGCGTCTTGTTTTTGCTTTTGACTTTGTATAAGATGTGTGTGTTACGTATTCATGCATGCATGTAGCCTTCTGCTGATATTCTGAACGAACAAAGCATGAGAAGACTCATACGACGGATGGGTGCGTCATTTGCTCCAGTCATTTTTCCGTGATTTCGTCTGATTTGGATGTCTCTTTCAAGCTCTGAGTCGACGACTGGCTGGATAGGTGCTTAACGGAGTTGAGGAACTGAAAAAGTAACCTGTGTCATTATTTGGGTGAATTAGTACCTTTAGATACTTAATTTGTATCAAACGATGTTAAGCCGTAACTCATAGTCCCTGTCCATGGATAGACATAGCTTTTTGTACAAATATGTGGTAAAGGCCATCCCATCCGACTCTCATCTCTCATCATTCCATCTTCATTCTCAATCATCATCTTTTGTTTTGTTTCTCTTGTCTTCTCGATTCGGCAAGTCCAACGGATTGAAGCTCTCTTCTTCCTCAACCGCAAATAGTCCGGACAATTACACCACTTGCCCTTTTCTTCCATTCTTTCAGTCAGCCAACGTGTTTCTCTCTTTTTTTCATTTTTTTTTCCATCAACACCTACCATTATTATATATACCATCTTTATCAAAATTCAATCCGTCCTGCTGGACATGCCTGATGCCAGGGCTCATCGAGCAAAAGGACATCAACATGCCTCCTCCTTCGTGCCCTCCTATCCGTTCAGATCAGCGCTTGAGCTGCTGAACATGGTCAATATGAGCGACACTCGAACTTTTGGCCAGAGTCAACATGGCCCTTGGCGAAAATTACGAGATGTGGACCTCAACGACCAACGTACACAGGCTTTGGTCAAAGTACACGACCGCCGAGCACGATCCTGTGATCAAGTGGGTGGGAAACGACACCATGGAGGTGCTGGGTGCAGGCGAAGTGTCACGGTCCGACATTTCCAGATGGGTGACGAGAGATATCGAGCCCATGGAGAAGATTATGGATTCGGAGGATACTACGAGATGTGGACATCCACCACGAAAGGGACGTCTTGACCTCCACCCGAAATGCCAACCTCGGAGAAATTCCCAGTACAACCCGAGTTTGAGCGGGAGCTCATCCGAATCCTCCGTCGTTATGGTGGACTCCCCGATGAGAAATATAGTAGCAGCTTGTGATTATCATATCAAAGGGTAGTAGTCATTGTATAAAAAGGGGGAAAATAAAAGCTGCTGAATGTATTTGAGTTGTCTCTCCGCCCTTAAATAGTAGGCGCCTAATATACAGGCACCAGTCTTTTCTATACAGGTACTACTGTTGTTGGAATAAATGCCTTAACTAGACTAGAATAGAGGCACTGACTGGCTAGAATGAATGCCTGGACTGGCTGGAATAGAGGCCTTGACTGGCTGGAATAAATACCCTTACTAGCTCGAATAAATACTTCGACTGGCTTAAATAAATACTCTTACTAGCTCGAATAAATACTTCGACTGGCCCGAATAAATACCTTGACTAGACTGGAATAAATGCCCTGACTAAATAGGAATAAATGCCCTGACTTGCTGGAATAAATACCTCTGGTCTGGAAAGTTAAATAGGACTGGTGCCTGTATATGAGAGTAGTAGTGCCTGAATATTAAGTGCTAAATGGTAATCGAACTGGTAAAAAGCCCTTGTTTCCCAAAGAAATTATGTCGTCCTTTCTCGGTATTCATGTTAGCCGTGAGTTCGTGTTATAAAAGGCGATGGGCACTTACATACAGTAGCTTATCCTGGACTGTTACTCCAACCTCAAGGTGACGATATTGACCCCCCTCGCATTCAATGCCTCGACACTCATCCGCGGATCAAATTAGGTCGTCTCTCCAGTTACTTTATGCCTACATATTATGCATGTGCACGGCCAGTCGCTGTCTCTACAGCAGTCATCATAATCAAAATCCTCCCACTCGCTATCTGGTCCCAATGGAGGTAATCGGGGATCATGACTTGTTGTTTCCCGGGTATCAGGGTTCCAGAACCTGTACGGGCATGTGCGGTCCTCATCTGCGGAACCATAATCGACAATCACCGTCCATGGCGCAGGTAGACGACCCAGTAGCCTTTCTGCGTCCTGTAGTCCGTATATAATGGCTTGTCCAAGCAGGCGATAGCCACCATTTGGCAGAGGTCGTAAGATAAAGGGAGAGTCACAGCCTAAGAGGACGACAACTTTGTCCCCTGAAATAGGCAAATGTCAGCAAAAAACTGGGCATTTAGAAGATAGGAGTTGTGCGCATGGCTATTGATTTCTTCTGGCATACCGGACTGGGTGAACGTTGGAGCAAAGCCCATGAACCCTTCTTCCGTCGTTATATACCTCCTATTCGAGACCACACTCAGGACTACCCGAATAAAGCTATCCAGGCTCAGCATACCCATAAACTCTCCCGGCCCTGTTGAGATGCCGAGAATCTTCGTCCATTCTTCGAGCCTCGGGACTTGAACAGAGACAAGTCGCTCTGCATAACGAAGCCCAGTTAGATTGGCTACCAGAGCCAGACTTGCCGGTTCTCCTGTTGGTTGGTATATGCCGTTATGTAATGTCCCCAATGAAGTTATCCAGGCTTGAAGACGCTGCGGCAATGAATCCTCAGACCCCAGAGAATATTTGGGAGCTATGTCGCTTATTGTGGAAACTGTTCCGCATATGACACCTTCAACAACCAGCGTACCAGGGTTCTGGTACGTAAAGTGAGCCCTCGAGCAACCCGAAGCCCATTGGTGAATTCCCAGGCCATTGTAGTATCTCCACTTCAGGGTCCAATCTGGCACCCAGGACGGATTCTGGTCCCGACTTTCTGGGGGCTCCTCTACAGAGACAATGTGGTCGAACCAGAGCCGGAAACGCCCAGAGTAAGTTGCATCGAGAAGCACCACATGCTTGTACATCTTCGTTGGGATATCATAATCGGGCTTAATCTGGTGTACCAGACTCTGGGGAAGCAAGGCGAGCAGCCCGTAAATTTTATCTCTCGGCTCGGAACAATCTAACGTGGCTAGGTTCCTTAGGAGGTAACCAAGACTTTTACTCGGGAACCTCCGGCAAGAAGCCAATGTCGACGATGAGACACTTAACATACTTTTCGATACGAGCAATTCGAGTGAATTTACGAAGAGCGGTAATGATATATCATGCCGCCCGCACTGGAGAATGGAAATGGTGCTAGCGAGCTGGACCTCCTGAATGACCTAGAGACGGCGGAACCATGGATGCCGAATCAAGCTCTCGATCGCATCCCTGGCATTCTGATCGAGAGATAAAGGAGTACCTGGTCTACACAAGTTTGGTCTTGTCGCATTAGGTGACGGAAGAAATGCCGCCTCTGACGGACATTTTACCTGGGATCCGACTTCCTTTAGTACAGACAGTGCAACATCACTGTCATCTTCCTTGGGACCAAGCCATATCACCACACGATATGCTAGACTATAGATAGAGCCCATTTTGGTAATCTGGGTGGCCTTCTCAATTCCATCATCTTGATTGATACATATAGCATCGATCCAAAGCGTCCTGGCAGTGCGTGAAGTACGGAGGTGTCGGAGGGCTACCACCAGGTTCGGGCGTATCCAGAGGGAGGTCCCAGGTTGTCCAGGTCCACTATCCACGATGATGGGCAAGACGGTTGTGTCTACTCCCCATGCGTAAGAGAGAGCTTCGTATTTCGGGCGGTGTTCCGGTACAAGAGGGGGCGAATAACGAGATGATTCAATGTTGGGGTCTGGGTATAGCCAAGATGTATTGAGACTACCGTCCGTGAGATGGATAAATATATAGCGTAAGTCCATTGCTTGTTTGACTCCCCAACCCGATGGCAAAGTCGTCCGTACTTCAGCCAGACTCATTCGGGGTTTTGGGCGACCTGAGTAGTGAGTATTGGGGAATGGAATATCCTGATTCGGACGGGTTCATTCTGCAAACCAGGCAGAAGCTCGATGAAGCGAAAGTGACCAGCTTGGAGCGGCTGATACGAATAAGGTGCAGGGGTATGTGTGTCGCTTCGTGGAGTATCCATCTGGTGAAGCCAAAACAGTACAGCAGTGTACCGGAAGGAAGAAGACGAATTATCCGATGAAGAGGAGCCCGAAAATCTCGCGATAATAGGACGAGGCTGGCATTTATGGCAGAGGAAGACGGCCGTCCTCAGGCGGCAGCTTTATGCCATTGGGGTTGTTGGGCACTTAATGAGCAGGTTCCGCAGTTCGACGGGCGAATCATGTGGGTTGCAAGACAGCAGGAATTTGATGAAGGTGATCAGTGCCGATTGCTGGATAAAATTTGTAGGGAGAAAGAGAAAGATTTTAGGCGGTGGAAGGCAAGACAGGAATCGATAAGAAAACTGAAGCGAGGAAAAGGAAGAGGAGCTGGAACAAAACTGACAGAAAATGCGGCAGGATGTGGATTGAGAATCGAGCCGCAGGAAGGCATCTGCCTCGGATCGTGATTGGGTGCCGGTGCCGCCTTCCCGGAGAGACTCCTTGGAGGTGAGGCCAGAGGAGTACCGGCCATCATGGATCATCGTAGAGGATCTATGACGGTAGTGATAAAACGGTGCTGCAACATTTTCGACCATAACTCATACCGCCACTCTCACTCAACTCAGAAGTTTGTCTCTTCTGGATAGTGTCTCGTTTCTTGGTATATTAACGCTCTGAAAATATGTGACTGGTCGCTTGTAAATATCACGTCGAGTTCCTACCGAGGTATATTTTCCTACCCAATGCTGAACCCCAGAGAACCGTCTTCAAAACCGGTTCCGACCCAATACCACATAGTCCCCGATAGCTCCGTACTATACATGTAGATGAAGTTATTTATTTTGAGGGAAACCAAAACCGAAGGAAAGAAGAAACAGCCTATGCATGCAATCGCTCAGTTATACCGGTTCTTAGTCCCATGTACCTCTCTTCTCTCTAAGCCAATATTCGCAAGATGCACGCAAAAAAAGAAGAAGAAGCCCTTATTATGCAACCAACCAGTCCACACATGCTATGCATCAGTCGCTTGAACCTGCCATAAAACGCTGTACCTCAACCGTCATGAAACTAGACATAAGAAATTTTCCCGAGGAAAGATATCATCGCCGGCCCCGGCGAGGATCTAATGCCTCTGCCCTCCGAGCATCTCTCACCTCCCTTGTCCCAAGACTGCCCAGACCCCCTTCACTCCGTCTCTCCCAGCCGCCCAGCCTAACGACCAAACAAGTCGCATTGTCACCGTCCGTCGTGACCTCGGTAGCGTAGTCGACGACATTCTTGGCCCCTTCCTCAGGTGTCCTGGCTTCCTTGACCACGTCGACAATCTCCTGATCGCTTAGGCTCCCGCTAACCCCGTCACTCATCAGCACTAGAAAACTGTACTGCGCCGGTCCGAGCTCCACCCGTGTGATGTCGGGCTCGGCCGATACACCGACCCGCTTGCTCTGCATGTCGCCAAATGCCCGGCTGTTCGCCAGACCAGATATCCTCTCCTCGCCGAATGAGTCTGTAACAAACTCGGCGAAACGTCGGAGCCGGGTTGCCTCGGCGGGTGCAGATGGGTGGTGATCCACGGTGACCGGACGGGCGATGCCCGTGGCAGTCTCGCAGAGAAGGACACGGGTATCACCGACGTGAGCAACCATCAGGGTACTGTGTGCGGCTGGGTGCCAGAAGGGCGCAGGAGTAGGTGTCGAGATGAGTGCGATCGAAGCCGTGGACCCTCCTTTGAACCGCACAGGTCCGCCGATCCCGTGTCCAGAGGGAGGCAGGTGTGGACTGCCGAGGATCTCATCCTGATTAAGGGGACTCTCAGAAACGTAAGGGTCGTCGGGGTCCTTTTTTCTGGCCTGAGCCGTGACAAAGTCGAGATCGGCCCGGAGAAAGGCGTAGGTGAGGACCGACTCTATCGTCACTGGGACCTTCGGGGGCAGGTCGTCCGGACCAGGCTCATCAGTCGAGTTGAGCCGGGCGGGCACGCTGAAGTAGGGAGAAGTGAACCGACGGAAGTAGCCCCCTATCGTGTTTCTGTATCCCCGTAGGAGCTCAGATTCGAGCTTGAATGCTTTGAAGAAATCTGCACTGGCGGGAACGGGCTCCTTGCCCTCGAGTGGCTGCGCTGGCTCAACTTCTTCAATAGCACCCCGCTTGTTTACCCTAGGTAACTCTGGCTCTACTTCAGCATCCCCGCCGGCATTCTTATCATCGGACGACTCGGCCTCGGACCTTCGTGGAGGCCTGTCGACAAGGGGGTCCTGAGTTGACGCGCGAAACGGTTGCTTTAGGCTGCTCCCAAGACCAAACTCGGCCGCAGCCTCCTCAATGTAGCCATGGAGCTCATCGCGCAGGAATTCGCTGCATTCATTTCCACCGTGGCCGTCAAACACACCAAAGTAAAAGATCTGGGGGTCCCCAAATGCGCTGGCGGCGCTCGTTCCCTCGCCCTGCGACTTGAGCTGGGTCCGGGAGAGGCTAACAGGCACCCTCTTAGCAAATGAAGGCATGTCGATTGTGCCTGCTTGATATGTATCCTCATTGTAGACCCGCTGGCCCCTTGAGTTGAAAGCTCCGAAATGATGCTTGGCACTACGTAATGGTATGCGTACAACAGTCAGATCGCGGCTCGGCATGTTGGGAGGTGCCACAGCTGGAGACGAGCCTGGCCCAGGAGTGTGAGGAGTCGAGGCAGAACGTGGAAGTTTGTGGCCTGGACCGCTCGACGAGCGAGAATCGGGATGTAGCGAGGACGACGGCAGGTGGGTGACGAAGTAGTTGTGAAAGCCGCGCTTGGGCGTTCGGTCGGGGAGGTTTTCTACTCGAGCCGTGCTGTGAAAGTTGCGACGTGCAGCGCGATTGTCGAGAGGCACCGGGCATAATAGGGGCGCGGCCCGTATTTGCGCCCGTAGATGGCGTCTGCCATTGCTGGCCATTCGAAGCGATCGAGAGGCTGGCATGGCTATTCTCGTCATGTCGCGATTGTCGTGGTTATGGCCAAGAAACTTTGCGACATAGTTCATAAAGGCATCGAGGAGTGCCTGTGGCGGCGTGTCTCGAGCAGTGAGAAGGTCTACCCTGCGGACAGCATCACGGAAGGGAGCCATTGCAACGACTGCCGGCACGGCTGAGATAACAGGACCGAATTTAGCAAAAGGAAGAAAATTGTGGCCATGAAGAGCGCATAAATACTTCTTCTGTGTAAACGGTGGGTCCAGGAACAAGAATGTACTTTAGTAAAAGTGCAAGGTCTGGAAACTGGGTAAGACCTGGAAAGTTTAAAGATTCGCAGCTTCCCAAGTTGACGTCGATGGACCTCGTTTTCCGTGGTTGGGGATCTTCCCAACAACTTGTCGCACTCCTTCCCAGTCGGGCCAGTCCAGGTCGCCCACGTTCTGGCCCGACCCCTGTCAGTTTTACCACTTTACCTTATCGTATCCGCCCTCGACTGCCGCTGCCAACTGGATATCGCGCTAACAAGCTGTCACTGGTTGTCACTTCTATGTCATTCACCCCTGAAGGGATGTTCTGCATTCTCACAATTGTAGGCTAACATAATTTTTCTTCTAGGCGGGAGGAAATGTCGAATTCTACCAAATCATTCAGAAACTGCGATGCCGCCTGAGAAACCAGCACGGTATACTCGTAGTAGTGTACGCGGCCGTATTCGTACCGTAACGCCAACCCGATTGGAAGGAACGGGCCCGGCCAGTTGTTCGGCAAGAGGTCCGGACCGCCGTTGGTGAAGAAAGCGATCGAGCTGTGGGGCTAAATTTCGTCATTGCCGGCCCACTTTAGGGCCGTCAAGGCCTCAAGGGGTTGTGGTTACCTCAGCACACCGTTTATCGACCCTTATCTGCAGGCATCGCATTCATTGGTTCATAGGGCTGAGTTCGTCATGGGATGGTAATTATCAGGCAGCGAATTACCTTCCGTTTCGTTTTACGATTTACAACTATGGTACAGCAGATGATTTGAATAGACAACAGAAACCTCTTTATGATGTCTTCAAAAACAACCAAAAAAATAAAACCGCTCACAAAGGATTCCAACCGGCACCCCTCTTCTCCTCCTCCTCCAGCTCCAGCTCCAGTTGCAGCACCAGCCCCTGCTCCCCCACCTGTTACAGTAATCTCTATACCAGATGAAGAAGGTGGCCCCCCTTTAAACGGCATCAACATTGTCCCAGATGGGGACGTGGTCCTAGACGTAACCTTTGACCTCTCCAAAGAAACTCTCAAGGCAGCCCGCAAGGCAAACGCCATCAGCATCAGGCCAAGACCCAAATCTGCAAGTCAACAGCCGGTCCCTGCTCAACCAGCTCTCAAGACCAATACCCGATTCTTATACAGAGCTCACCTCTCAACTTTAAAACAGCATTCCAAATACTTTACCAGCCTTCTCGGAGACCCCAGGTTTGCCGAGGCCAAGGCCGTCACAGCTGCATTTGAGAAACTCGGCCTTGACGGAACAAAACCATCTAAGGCGGATATTAAAGACCTCCCACGGGTCAAAATCGGCATTGACGATGAAGCCACTCAGCTGGCTGGCCAGGAGGCCGTTTTTGGTGATTTATTACGCCTGTTACATGGGCAGGTCATGATGACGGATCCGCTAAGCTTGGCTTACCTCTCAACTCTGGCCGTACTGGCAGACCGTTTCGGTTGTGCCGAGCCGGTAGGAAAGTCGTTGCATGGACAACTCAAATTCAAGAGCTTCAAATGGCCCGCCACACAAGTTCGGCTGGCGAGAGAAGAAGACGGAGTGGCGCTGACGAGAGCGGCGGAGGACCTCCTTCGACAAAAGATCAATGTCTCTTGGCTGCTGGACCTACCTCTGCGGTTCCAAAAGGCCACAGGGGAGCTGATCATGTACGGCTCAAGACAATGGAAGGACGATGAGGATGAAGAGGACCTGGAAAGCAATGCCGCCGCATGGTGGTATCTCCCTGATGAACTCGAAGACGAACTAAAATACCGTCGAACATGTATTCTCAACACCATAGCCTCCATCCCTCAGCACTTTATCGCCCTATACAGCGGTACCTCGCCCTCGCGGACGCGGCAATGTAAACTAGGCTATGATTCCTCTGCCTCGTGTGATTCATACCAACTGGGCGAGACGCTCAAATTTCTACTCAAACGGAACCTGGTCACGTTGTCTTACTTCTCGTCTCCTTTTTCTCTGCCGCTTTCGGATCACTCAACCACAGAAATCACTCACCTCCTCGCCGTTCTTAAACAATTCCCTGGTTACCAGATCGACAAGAACCATACCAACTGCGGCCCACGAACTCGATTGAAGCCGATCCTGGATTTCATGACTCCGATGGTCTCTCACAAGTCGGTCTCCATTACTCGACAGGATTGGGTCAAACGACGGGACCAAGTCTCCTGGTTATTCTCCTCCGAACACACCAATTCGTCAAGTTTTGAAGATGCACCAGAGGGAAAACTACGAGAAGGTGACAGAGATCCAATGCCGCTACCAAAACCGATGCTGGTCAACGGAAAATTCCAGCCGCTGCCCTCGCCATTGTCATTCTCAGCGTCAACTACTCGTGTGGATGAAGGAAAAAGAAAGAAATTTGCATTCACCAGGTCAATGGCTGGTGATCAACGATTGAGATTTGAGGGCTCAATGGGAGCGGATCGGCTTGTCAGGGGTTTGTTTACTGCCGACGAGTGGGACTGGACTCCTGATGATTCTTGAATTACCAAGTGCCTTTTTCATGGAAATAAGAACTAGATTGATAGAAAATTCATCGACAGCAATAGATATATACATTATAAAGGCAGACAAGGGGAGATCACAATGTCACATACACCCAGCCGACTACATGACGAGACAACCCACACACACCTTGGAAAATTAGCACAACCACACACATGCAAGTATCTAGACGTTGGACATACATAAGCATGACCACAAGAATCATACATAAGCATAATATGATCACACGATATGGCTCAGCCGGACACCTGTGCTTCCATATCGGTTACTCATAAAGATACCTAGTAACCATCCACCAGTCTCAACCTGCCTGCCTATATAAGTCAATATCCTAATGTTCCCTTCCACATACGACCATAGGTACTTGAAAACTCGGGATCCCGTCCGCTCTCCTAAAGATAAACAAGTGACCGCTAGACTAGTAGTTAGGTCGGTGACGACTAGCGAATCCCTGGTGTTGTATGTATTTTTTCTTATTTTTCTTTTTACTCTTTTGGTGCCATATCATGACGACAGTAACATTGATAGATCTTTATTTATCTTCATCGCTCTCATAACAATAACCATACAGAGCACAGTGGTCAACTAACGCGAGAGAAATACCCGAGTCAAACGCAGGATCCAGGTTTGGACACCCCTGAATGCCTAGTCAAATATTATATTATCTTCTTTCATCATTGTAATTTATATGGGTTAATCATCAAGCATTGAATCGTCATCTATATACAAATGCCGTCTTTTATAAAAACTCCTACTTCTCTGCAACAACATTCGTCGTGGTAGTGCCCTTGCCCGTAGCAACACTTCCACTACTGTTCTGGGGTGCCCCTGAAACAACACCAACATCACCACCGCTCTTGGCTTTCATGAAAGGCCAATGCCCTTTGACTTCCTTGAACCTCAGCACAAAGAAGGCACTAATCACGACAAGCCAGTAGAGGTTATATGATATGACTGAGCCGTATGTGGCCGAGTTGGTCCACCCCAAGAGGGCATTGAAGAATCCCCACCCGTTTCCTCCATTGACGTATGGGCTGCAGCACTGCAAGTTGTCAGTCTCCAGACTTCTTGAGGCGGAAGAAGAACCAGGCAGGAAACTTACATCAACATGCCATACCGACTGGTCAATGTCATACGACCCGGCGCCGCTGCCTGTCTCGAGCACGTCGCCTCCCAAGAGCCGTGACCATCTTTGCTGCTCAAACGACCACACAGCCCGGGAAAACAAGCCGGCGGCGATGAGATAAAGCAGACAAGTCGAAATGACCAGAAAGACCTGCAGTCTCGTCGATGATCCGCTCCTTCAACCCACAATGTCAGCAAACATCCTTTCCAAGCACCAGCGGATAGGGGCGGTAAACTCACTTGTACAAAATCCAACCCACGAGTCCTCCCACCGCAAGTCCAACAACAACGGGCAACGGCACAGCCGTAGCCGGTGCAGAAAACGTAACGCCCGCAACAAAAACAATCGCCTCGATCCCCTCCCTCAAAACAGTAACAAAAGGCAGCATAAACATGGCATACTTCTCAAAGAACCTCTTCATCGTACCACCAAAAGAGAACCGCCCAGTCCTAACAGGGCTCTCCATGGCAGCCGCCAACTTAACCCGCCACTTCTCCTGCATCTTGCCTATTCTGAGCAGTGCAAACCCAACAACGGTGATAATCACCGACGCAATCAAGCAAAACGCGCCTTCATAGTCCAGCTCTGTGGCGTCCCATTTGTTGGAGCCGACAGTGTAAAAGACGCCGATGAGAGAACCGCCTATTACAAGGCAGATTATGAGGCCTAGGGCTGTGCCGAACCAGACCTGGCGGACTAGTTTCTTGTGGAGGTTT
This sequence comes from Rhypophila decipiens, assembly GCA_033297075.1. Lineage (NCBI taxonomy): Eukaryota > Fungi > Ascomycota > Sordariomycetes > Sordariales > Naviculisporaceae > Rhypophila > Rhypophila decipiens. The sequence continues at coordinate 68,173 of MU858156.1, forward strand.
AGATCTTCGACTGTTTGGTGGGACGGGCCGGAGAGGGTTTGTTTGAGGAAGGCGAGGAGGACGGAGACGATTATTACCGTTTCTAGGGCCTCGCGGAAGACTACTAGGAAGATGGGGACTGAGAAGACTTCGACTGCCATGGTGCTCGCTTGGTCTTGAGTGTGATGCAGTGAGTGAGTTATTGGTGGAGAATAATGATGTTCAAGAAAATGGTTGGGAGTGTGCGTTCTTTCGAGACCAGCATAAAAAAGGGAAGCCAGGCCCGTGAGGTTAGCCGAGGTGGGTGAGAAGGTTAGGCTGCGAGGGAGCTCTGAGAAGCCAGGATCGTTGCATTTGCGGGCGGAAATGGGCGAGGGAATGAAGGAGCCTGAGTGGCCAACTGTGTAAGTGATTATCAGCGCATCTGATAAAAAGAATTGTTCTGATAAACCGAGCCGGGATTTGGAGTTGCGGGGGTTCCGGTCCCGGCGCGGTATTATTGGACAAATCGGGATGCAGGTGCGGATGCTGAGACAGCACGACACGGTTTGGGTTTTGCCAATGGTTGCCAGATATTGTACACGGATCCGACGAGGGGATCTGAACCAACTCAAAGCTTCGAGGATGCTTAAAGATCAAGATGTAAAAAAGCAAGTGATTGCGGCTCGGTATTGCCAAAAGCGGAAATTATGACCAAGTTCCGGAAATGTATGAACAAAAAATTGGACCGGCAAACCTCGTGGAAGTTGTGTGAGGAGTCGTGATCCGACACACGAGAAATGTCTCTGAGTCTGGGTAGCCTCGAGAGAGGAGGAGAGAGGGACCGAGACGCCGGCAGTACCTTCCCAGCTTGTTCGAGCGGTCAAAGAACTCAAGTGGGCACTTGATGACCGGTGGTGCTGCTCGTACGATTTCACCCGTGAGTGGCTGCTCGGTTCCTTCCCTCCATGCCACCCCGAACCAGACCCAACTTGGTCACATATTCCTGGCTAAAGAAATTTTTCGTTGCCTCGTTCTTTCCTATCTGGTATATTTGGCTTCTTCATATGAGAATTAACTTTTCACAGCATCTTCAACTGTTGCTGAAACACAAATTCTGCCCACATCCTTCTTCACTTGTGTCGAGAAATGCCGGCCAAGACAAGTCAAGTCAAGTTAAGCCTTCTTGGCGACGCTTGAGAGGAGTCCATAAACAATCAAGCTTCTGCCACACCCTGGCCGTCTCCACAGACCCACAGGCTAAAGAGCTGACCGGAGCAGGGGTATGTTCCATCTGATAACGAACATCCGGAGGCAGGAGCTTTCCGCTTTTCAAACTCTCTCACCATCCGTCGATCTCATTCGGGGACCGCACAACTATGGACCCACCCCAGAAGCAGCCATTTTATGTGTCATCGGGTTCTTCCCTCGGCGTCTTCCCTGGGTGGCTATTCTTGCCCCAGGACAGCATGGCGTGCATCTGCTGGTCCTTGGGACCCGAGAACCCTTTCTCTTTTGGTCTGTACGTGCTTGAGGCAAAACCAATGATGTTGCTGTACCCTCCACCCTCGATCAGATAACTCCTCGCCCTCACACTCTCAATCTTTTCCTTGACCTAAAATTTGTTAATCAGATTGATTGATAAGATTATCTCGGCTTACCTCCTTCTGCATCTCTGTCTCACACAATCTGCCGCACCACTTCCCATCCTCGTACATACTCCGCTGTCTGGCTCTCAATGACTTGAATTGAAACAAGATTTACCACGTGGGGAAGGAAGTCGACTCGGTTCCCACGAGTAGAAGGAGAAATATCTTCCATTCTCTTTCCTCCCGGGCTCTTTACGTCTTAGGAAAATAACTTTCGCCATAATCAGCCCCACGATGACCACACGCCTCTTCCCACTTCTGGGACTGGCAGCATTAGCCAAAGCTGCCACAGTCACATACGACTTCAGCATAGATTGGGTAACAGCAAACCCAGATGGCATGTTTGAGAGGCCAACCATTGGAATAAACGGAAAATGGCCTCTCCCAATAATGGAAGCCAATGTCGGCGACCAGGTCATCGTCAACGCCTTTAATAATCTCGGGGACCAAGCAACCTCACTTCACTTCCACGGCCTGTATATGAACGGCAGCACTCATATGGACGGCCCATCACAAGTGACACAATGTGCAATTTATCCAGGATCAAGCTTCACATACAACTTTACAGTAGGTCGTGAATTCTTGCTACGAGTTCACAGGAATGACTGCTCATGTCCGCCATCCAGGTCAAACAACCAGGTACTTACTGGTACCACTCACACACCAAAGGGCAGTACCCTGATGGGCTAAGAGCCCCGTTCATCATCCACGATCCAAACAATCCGTTCAAGGATATGTACGACGAAGAGCTCGTCCTGACCGTCTCGGACTGGTATCATGACCAGATGCCGGGGTTGTTGAACTTTTTTATTAGCAAAGCGAACCCAACCGGTGCCGAACCTGTCCCAAACTCGGCACTGCTCAACGAGACTCAGAATCTGACGATACCGGTCGAGCCTGAAAGGACGTACCTGTTTCGCATGATCAACATGGGCGCCTTTGCTGGGCAGTATGTGTGGTTTGAAGGTCACAATATCACCATCCTGGAGGTAGACGGTATCTACACGCAGCCTGCCGAGGCCGACATGATCTACCTTTCTGCAGCTCAGAGGTGCAGTTTCCTACTCACCACCAGGAACAGCACCACGGAAAATTTCCCAATCGTCGCAAGCATGGACACGGTTAGCTGAGTGTCTCTTATGGTCAAGTGGAGGGTTTATACTGACATACGTCCAGACCCTCTTCGATCAACTGCCAGAGGATCTCAACTACAACGTGACGGGATGGCTAGTGTACGATTCCAAAGAGCCTCTTCCTGAACCCGCCATCTTATACGAGGACTTTGACCCTTTTGACGACATGACTCTCATTCCGTGGGATAATGAGCCGCTGCTTGGCGAACCCGACCGGATCATCACCTTGGATGTCATCATGGATAACTTGGGTGATGGGGCAAATTAGTGAGCACGATCTTCTTGCTACTTCCTTTGCCCAAATCAGGATCAATCTAACCACCAAGAAAAGCGCCTTCTTCAACAACATCACATATGTTTCCCCCAGGGTCCCATCCCTTTATACCGCTCTCAACGCTGGCGAACTCGCCACCGATCCACGTATCTACGGCGAGTACACTCATCCATTTGTCTTTGAAAAGGACGAGATCATCGAGTTGGTCATAAACAACATCGACTCAGGTCGCCACCCGTTCCATCTCCACGGACGCAGTTTTCAGGCCGTCTGGCGCTCCGAAGAAGAAGCCGGCACATTTGAGGACTCGAACGTAACGTCGGAAAGCTTCACGCCCATCCCAATGAAGAGGGACACTATTGTTTTGTTTCCCGAGGGGAATCTCGTGTTAAGATTCAGGGCGGACAATCCCGGTATGTTTACTCTTTATCAGCCCTCACCTTGATGGCGTGTCTCATTGACGGGTGCTGGGTTTAGGTGTCTGGCTCTTTCACTGCCATCTAGAATGGCACGTCCAGAGCGGGCTGATCGCCACCTTTGTTGAAGCTCCGCTGGAACTGCAGAAGGAATTGGTCATTCCGAAGAACCATATCGATGCTTGCGAGGCTGCCGGGGTTCCCACGGTGGGCAATGCAGCGGCAAATCTGGACTATCTGGACTTGACGGGGCAGAATATGCCCCCGCCTCCTCTTCCTGCTGGGTTAGTTACCTATTGTTCTTATACCCAACCCCTCTCTAAACTTATCCATCTTTGTCGGCTGCTGGACGAACACAAATACTGACAAGGTTTTACTTGTGCAGATTCACTACCAAGGGCATCGTAGCCATGGTATTCAGCTGTATCAGTGGCATCCTTGGCGTGGCTGTCATTGCCTGGTATGGATTCGCCGATGTACCCAAGGAGGAACCCAGTACAATTGTTGCCCCGGGGAAAGCAGCAGGAGCAGAGGGAGGAGTGGTCGAAGGAGATGGTAATGGCAGTGGAAGTGGCGATGATGCTTCTTCACCAACAGCACAGAAGGAAACAGTTGTTGGCACCATTTCGAACAATGGCGATGATGAGATAACGGCTTCGGGTGGAGGACGGGACAGAGTTCCATGATTATAAGGGAATGAAAGAGCAAAAAGGAAGTATAGCGGGTTAGGCTAGCTATTACGGTTCTGGTATATATATATCATGTGGTTCAGACTCTAGTCGAGAGAGGTCGACAGATATGGTTTAACATGAGGGGAGTTACTGGGCTGTTGGTAGGAGGTCGATATTTATATCGACAGGCAGGCGAGAAAAATAATTCTAGCATATTCATGATTAATGTATGGAGTTACCTACCATAATGTGATGAATAAAGAACTGGAAATTCGGGGAAAACACAAGATGAATAATGGAAGCAAAGCTTTACAAGTATTGGGTGGAACTAACACAGCCGAGGTATCAGGGAATCCCCGTCTGTTCTTGTGAAGAATGTGAATATGAATCTAGCAGGACTACGGATATATGCTTGTAAATCCCGTACTGGTATTTTCTTCCCATTCCTATATGTAAACCGACAAATATGATACGGACCCAAGGGTTCACTAATGAATTGCAATACAGAGTTGTAAGCAGGATCATTGCGCGTGGAGAGAACGAGGAATTCGGGAATTCGTCTCTGCGGTAGTGGCTCATCGGCACTTGTATTTTTTTTTGAAGCTGTTGGTTAAGGTTAAGGTTCGGGATACGGAATAGAAAAGGGGTTTCCACCACGGGGTTGAAGTGCTTCCCTCGAATGTGTATACGGGACTAGAGAAATGAATGGGAGAGACTGGAAGCTTGAATCGCTAAAGGGACATACGAAAGGTGCCGGATGATGAGTTTTGAGGTATGTATCGGTATCGTAATTTACCATGCACATTCAACTCGGTTCGACCATTCACCACGGGCAATATGGAATACATGTAGGGGGTGAAATGCGTCTTACGAGTAGAACGTTACATCAGCTATACATACGCATAGGATATACGACCGTATCTCCTAAATACCTATAAAATGACTATATATACACATGCAAGAGATGTGTTGATGGCCTAATGAAGAGGTATGCGTATTGTTCTTTCAGTGCATTTTTATGGGTATTTTTCGACCCATTATCCGTATTACGACCATTTCACAATTCACCCCATGTTTCGCCCCTGTTGGCCCGCTGCACATGCATTGATCCGCGCGCTAAAGGTCGCAGGGATCAAGGTCGTGCATGTGGTGGGTCGGTCTTTCAGGTCGTTCCACCGAGCACCTGAAGGCTGAAGGACGTGCCTCGATCAGCTTCTTGGTCTCCGTAGCCTCATCCTGAACGTGGAAGCTTCCTTCTTGCTGGCCGACGAGAAGAGGTCCTTCTTCGCAGACCCAAAGCCAAATTTCTCCGAACTTTGGTGTATTTGCCACTCAGAAATCGTCAGAACATTGGAAAATTAACATCCAAGCCACAGGGCGATTGCAGTGCAAACTAGGACAACCGACAAGCCTCGATTTCTCGACCTATCTCTCCACTTTTAATTCCTCTACTCTACAGGGCATTCTCGAATTCCCATCGCGACGACACTTCAGCTCTGATCCAAACCTACACATCGCAGGGCACCGCACAGCGATTAAACTTTGGATCTCCAGATTCCGACCTACAAACCGGTTTAAAAGCGACGTCGTCCCACCACTGGAGAGCTTTCCCACGATGGATAATTTTCGCACGCCATACGACACAGCACCTAGCGAAGCCTCAAATAACTACCCTGCAATGGAAGGTCACAAGGAGAAAATGCTGGAATTCATCACCAGATACCAAGATGTGCATATGAGTTTAGCTGCGACCGACCAGTTGATCCAGGAATTGCTGGTTTTCTCCCAGAGCACCGAGTCCGAGTTGCGAGACGAAAAAGAGCAATTGATCCAACAGATTCAGGACTTACGAGCGGATCTTAGCGCCGATGTACGGTCGCGAAGAGACTTGCATCGCCAGTTGCACGAAGCCGAGATTCGGGTGCACGTCTTGGAGCAAGAAGTTATTTTCATGAAGGTTGGTCATCAATACCTTTCCACCTCGAGCGTCTTCTCGAGCGGCCCCCTCTCCGACCATCACCACCTGCCAACCATCGATTTCTTGGGCTTCGAGAACTGACTTGCCTGCCTGCTTGCAGAACAGTAATCCGTATGTCGTCATATTAATTGACGGTGACGGTTTGTTGGTAAGTCTTAACCTTATTCGATTGCTTGCGCGCTCCCTGCTGACATGATGGTGCCCTCCAGTTTAAAGATAACTTTATCAGTCAAGGCCGGGAAGGAGGAGAAAAGGCCGCCCACGCCCTCCGGGCAGCGATACTGAAAGAGTGCAACGAGCATGCGAAGAACACCGAGGTTGTCGCCACATTATTTTCAAGCCTGGCTGGCCTCGCCAAAGCTATGCGTCGCGATGGCACGATTACACACGAAAATGACCTTCGGGATTTCACCTTGGGATTTACACAGGGAAAGGCCATGTTCAATGTTAAAGACGTCGGCCACGGCAAAGAACGAGAGATTAAAGGTGAGCTCCCACCCCGGACAGCAAGCCAACAAAGCCATTGTATGTTAACAAAGAATGCAGACTCGATCAAATGGCACCTGAGGAATATCAACTGCAAACAGGTTATCCTCGGCATTTCACATGACGCCGGTTATGCCCCATTTTTGACCGAGCTTTTTCAAGACGACGAGATACGCGACAGACTATGCATTGTAGAGGGCTTTCCCACTACGCGAGATCTGGTCAAGACGGGCGCCCGGATCTTGAACTTTAACGAAACCGTGTTCAGAAAAGACAAGCTAGTGGTGGAAAGGCCGGCAGAGCGTACCACCCGCAACACAACACCGACGAGTATAAGTATCAGCCCTGGGGTTATCGGCAGTGGGATCATTGGCGGTGGAATTTACAACAGTGGCTCGAGTGATAGGATTCCTACTCCGGCCACCTCGAACAATTCGACGCCCGCAACTAAACCGGCAACAATTGTAGCGGCAGCGGCCCCGACTTACGCAAGAGCTATTGGCAATGCCAGTCCGCCGCCGCAGATTACCCTGCCCATCCAGCCCAGACCTGTTACGAACGCTCGTCCATCTCAACACATAGTTGCCGCTCAACAGGCCGCCGCCGCCGCCGCCGCGGCAAAAGCGCCAGCTGTCACGTGGAATCCAGGTCGACGAGGGGTGGATCCCCCCATTCAAGTGTCCCAGACCGCACTGGACAACATTAAGAAACGCAAGGACAGCAACAAGCTCTGCAACAACCACTATCTCCGGGGTCCATGTGCCAAAGGGGACAGCTGTTGCTTTGAGCACAAATACAAACCCACAAAGGATGAACTCAACGCGATTGCCTTTTTGACTCGACTAAACCCCTGCGCTATGGGCCAGGACTGTGAAATAGAGGATTGCATTTATGGTCACCATTGCCCGAGCGTCAGGGATGGGTGGTGCACCCACCCGTTCTGCAAGTTTGAGAAGGAAGACCACCCCCCCGGAACAAAGTTCAAGACCCGGCTGGTCACTGAATAGGTTGATTACTGACTGAAAGGATTTTTGGGCGAGCAGGTGACGCGTGGTCGAAGATATTCAATGGACATGCAGTGAAACAAGATACAAGTGTAGCGGTTTTACTTGGTGCCCATTGACAGCTTTATTAAGGCCCATTTTGGCCCAGCGGTGGCTTTCTTTTCTTCCTTGAGGACATAAAAGCCTTCTCAGCCAGGCAGATATTCATTTATTAATATACACGCTCATTTCTTTTCTGGGCACACTCCAGTCCAGCAAGTTCATTTCGACGCTATAATGTAACCATTTAGATGCCCCTTCTTGATTATGATAAGGCCTTGTTTTTCTCATTGAGGCGATGAAAGGTTCGATTCAGGGCTTTTGTGCTCGTTCTGAGGGCATCACTTACCTCAGAACTCAGACCCACTTTTTTAGCTCATTTGCGGGCCGGCTGTCAGCCAGCTGGTGGTAAAAGAATGGCTAAAAGAGAGTTATTTGTGGCCAAAGTGAATTTACAAGCCTTACAGCTGTCAGATCCTTACATAAGCCACGAAAAGTGGGTCTGAGCTCTGAGATAAGGCATCACGTGCTTATCCAACTACCATCTTCTCCCAATTCAAGGGAAACAATTCTGTCAACCGGGTATAGATTTCTCACAATAGGCGCAATACATTCGTTCCCTTCCGGACATTCTTTACTCTTTTTGAGGCCATTTTCCTTGCCCTTATCTTGAGGCGATGAACGATTTAAGAGAGCATTGCCACTAGAAGAGGTATGAGGTTAACACCAGGTTGCAGCCGTCGTACGACTTATATATACCCGTAAAGGAAAAAGAAAAAAGGGAAAAAAAGATGGATAATGATAAAGTAGTCTGTCGTCCAACATCGCTCGTCAATGTCGCTGGCCTCCTTCCTAATCTTGCTGAAATGGCTAGTCTTGTTCGCGTTTATGGCAGTGGGAAACATGGTCATTGGATCCGGACTCCGGGATCTTCGGACCTTGCCAGAGCCCGGAGTTCCGGCTGACGGCCGGCGGTTCGGGTTGATAGGGGGTCGGTGGTTACATTTGTCAATGTAATGCTCCCTGGAACCACAGCGAGGAAATGGCCGCACGAAGGACCGAAAATCAATACATACGCTGTGACTCGAAGGAACACTACATCGACAAATGCACTCACAGACCCCCTATCAACCCGAACCGCCAATCGTCAGTGGAAGGTCAGCGATATTCCCAAGCGATGTTGTTTGTGGCTTGGATATCATGTGTTGAAAAGACAGTACCCTGCCTATCCATCATCAACATCCGTATGATACCCATACCATAACCAGGATTGAACTGGTGGCCTCAAATTAGTCTAGGTATCTTCCACATCCTTCCTTGGATGGGAATACTAATACCATGAGGCGAGCGCTCTCCCGCTGAGCTATACAGGCGTCGAGTGTTGTTGTTGGTTGGGGTGTTCTGTCGTGGCTTGTTTTATATACATACCTCCCGTCACTCATCTTACTCGGTCGACCGTCGGATACTCGGTAACTCTATTCTCACTACGTATGTAGATGAATGACAAAAGGGATTACGACGATAATGGATGGATGGATGGATGGATGAATGGATAGGCTAAAAAGAAAAGAAAAAAAAAGCCAAAAAAAAAAGAGAGAGAGAGAGAAAGCAGGAATATGCCCACAATCAGATTTGAACTGATGACCTCATCATGAGCTAGTTAGGTACTTCCATCTCTTTGGCTCGTGCCTAGAAAACAGAAGGAATTACTAGTGATGCGCTCTACCCCTGAGCCATGCGGGCTTTCTTGTTTTTCGCTTCTTGGTTGGTTTTCTGTTTGGTGTGCCCTCTTTTCTGCCTCCTCCTCCTCCTCCTCCATTCATGTTATGTGATTTATACCTCGGGTGGCTTGCCTACCTTTATCTTTACCAGGTATTATGCTGTGGATACATAGGTACTATGCTGGTTTGGTCCCGCTCATGAACTAACTGATTCATGGCTGATGGGCGCTTTAAAGTTTGTATTGTGCGGTAAGGTGAGGGGGGTTGCTGACGCTACCTAGGAAAGGAAGGAAGGAACCTTGATGGATAGACAGAGGGGACTGGAAGAAATCGACAATGGCGTCTCCTCGGCGGCCACTCACGGTCAACTCTTCCCAAATCCAAGTGGGAAGAAAGAGACCCAGCCCGAGTTGCCAGTGGAAATAAAAATATTACCGGAAAACGCGCCACATCGTGACTGACTGACTGACTGACTGGCTTCCAGGCTGACTTCTTCGAGAGACCAGCCAGCCAGCTAGCCAGATCATTGGCACATTAGGGATTGATAAGGGGTAACTTGGACCGAGCGCTGTGTAGAATAAAATACTGCTATGGAGAATACATTGGTTGTAGTGCATGTCATGTTTTTCTCGTCCTATTTTAAATATGATTGCTACTTTGATAGCCGCACATGCCTTGTTATTGCACCATTTTACTCGTTCATTTTTTGGCATCCTCACCTCTCAGCCCTGACCCGTAACGGGATCCCCTCCTCATCCTCATCATCATCATCCACTCGTTCCAACATGGGTATACTCTCAACCGCATCACCTCTCCCATCTCTTATATCTTCCCTCCTCGCAATTCCTCCACCATCACCCTCAACATCAGTGACCTTCTTCTCACCCCCATCCTTCTTGGCCAGCGCAACCCAAAGCGCGCTCCCAATAATAAGCCCACACCCGGCCAAGCTGAGCCCGCTCATCTCATGCCCAAAGATGAACCGATCGAACCCCGCGGCCCAGAGCATATGCGTATAAACCATGGCATTCGCGCGGTTTGACTTGGCGTCCTTGCCCAAGCCCGAGGTAAGCATGAACTGCATGAAAAAGCCACATATTCCCAGGGCGATCAACAAGAACCATTGATAGGCCGAGGCGGGCAATCCAAACTTGATATCCGGCTGCCCGATATTCAGCATCGGTGCCACCACGAGTGCCGTAGACGACACAATGGTACACCAGACCGAAAAGTACGTGACCGAGATGAGTGGATGCGCGCGGGTCCCTATAACACGGATTGCCGAGAAGGCCCCGGCTGCTCCCAGGACTCCAACCAAGCCGAGCCCAATACCGCTCAGTCGTTCAGCGGGCGTGGCATCTTCGACAGAATGCCTATGTGAAGACGCCACATCAGTAGTCGTCGTCGTCGTCCCGTTATTCACCGCCACAGCCCCAGCCCCAGTCGCCGCATCCTGTCCCATCTGGAACAAACTCGTCGGCCGTGCAATCAACACAACCCCCCCAAGCGCAAGCAAACTCGCAATCTGCTCCCTCCTCGTAAACGGCGTCTTGATAACCAAATGACAAACAAACCCAGCCACAGAAGGCGCCAGAAAGCTAATCACCGTCGCCTCCGCCAGCGGCAGGTACATGAGCGACATCCATAGAGGGAAAATTCCAAAGAATCCCGTCACGCCCCTGATGACGAGCAACCAGCGGACCTCTTTTGCGCCTAGGGGAAAATGTGGCACTTTGGAGTAGTACATGTAGATACATGCGCACACGGTGGTGATGGCCATGCGGGCGAATAGGATCTGGAAGGGGTGCATGCCCCCATTGTCGCCGTCGAATTCGAGGATTCGAGCTGAGAGGTTCATGAGGGCGCCAAAGAACTGCGAGGCTGCTACTAGGATCATGCCGCGGTTTTGGAGCCAGAGGTTTTGGAAGCGCTGGGTGAGGGAGGCTTTCCATGTTGTTGGGCGACCAGGATATGGATAGTGATGGGAAGGCGCGGGAGATGGTATGCGAGGATGGTGATGTCCTGATATTGGTGTGAGGCGGCCATCTTGTGAGAAGGGACTGGCGGTTGCGGATCGTAGGGTGTTCGGGTCGAGCAGGCCCTTGGTGAGAGCTACCTCTTCAAAAGACGGTAGACGGTCGACAATGTCGTCGTCGTCGTCATGTTGGAGTCTGTCTTTCTGACCAGGAGTTTGGGGGACGTTGAGAAAGGGCGTCATGGCCGAATGTTGAATACCATACCCCACACGATGTCGTCAGTGAGTGAGCACTAAACAAGCCCGATGATGCAGAAAAACGAGAAGGAAGCAAGACGGTGTATATTCCAGGTAAACTCTGAGTACGCCACTTTGAAGGAGACTACCTTGGAAAAGTCTAACTGAGGTCCACTTGGAAAGAGTTTAAAGTCAAAAGGAAAAAGTTTAAAAAAAAAATACCGGAGAAAGGAAGAATACTAAAAGTACAGACTGAGGGGAACAAGCCTGCAAGCCAAACAAGATGCCTTGGAGAAATGAAATAGTGGGCAGGCACTAGCCTCACCTGAAGCACGTCGGATGTGGAGAGAAGAACGTTATCCCCGGACATGCTGGTGGTCATGGGGGAACATAACCTGCATGTTGGAAAAGTGCGAACTTGGTCTCGAGTCTTGACGCTGTATATAAACCGGATCACAGTTTAGTCTTGTATGAATTGTAGACCCGGAGCCATATTTAACCACCAAAGTTACACCAGCAACTCTGCTGGCAATACAATACACTGCGTGGTTCTCGGTAAGACGCCGACCAGATAGATAGCTAGCCATCGGATGAGGCACCCGCCCGTTCAGGATGGATGGCGAGAAACGGCTCAAGCGGCAACCCGATATCGCAGAGTCGTATGCAGCAAAAGAAAAAGGACCGGGTATGGAAAGGCGTTGATGTGACGGCGGGGCATCCCAGGGGCTTTGTTTGTGCATAACCGGAGTGTGTGGTCGTCTCGAAGAGGCTGGTTATTGCAGTGGTTAATAAAGATGGTTCGCCGAGGAAGGAAGGAGAAGTGGGATTGGATGAGGGGCTGAACGACGTGGGGTTGATGATGATGCTCACTGAACCTCTGCGTCTCTCACAATTCTGAAGCTGGTCGAGATACAGTACATGTGCGCACCTGCCTGTTACGGAAAGATACTGGTTTGGTGTTCTCGACTTGATTCCTGCCAGAAAAAATGTTATTGAGTTTGAAATCCACATACCGGTAAAGGGATGCACTTCTCCCCCAAAGGAAGTCCAGCAATGTACATACAGTATATTAATATTCTGGGTGAGGACCCATCCGCGGTCAGCAGAAATTTAATGTAAGCACAATCCTGCCAAGACTGCAGTAGCACAAAGTCGGCAATTGAAGACACCTTCTCAGCCGTCTGACTGGTAGACCTCAGCCAACAATTCCATTTTTCTCAGCTTCAGAGTTTTTATCAATTCCTTGAGCATTGGATCACCCAAATCACCAAGCGCATGAGCCCAGCTGCGCTTTATTAAGTAGTAGTAGCCTGACATTCATCAAACTATCCAGGCAATTAAATCAAGCTCGCTTCTGTTCTCGGTATCATTTTGTCCTCACCTGATTTCCTCCTCCGGCCCTCATCCTCCAGACCTCCAACCATCGCTCATGGCCATTCATATCTCATCCATTAGTCCATACATACAAATCCAGATCCAGCAACCGTTTTAGACCTCAATGCTCTCACACACAGCCCGATTACGTCCTCCGTCATCCAAGGGCCCCCTCAAGCAAGGCAATGATACTCAGAAATACCAATCGATTTCCAAGGAAGCACTTTCTCACCAAAAGAATCACAAAATCTCGCCATCTCCAGTGACTCCCGAAAATGGACCATTCCTCACCCACTCCAAAACCTCAAACCCCAGCCTCCGCTCCGTCTTCTCCAACAACCCACCAGAAGCCTCATTCAACCTAACAACCATGACCGCCATCTTCAGATTCGTCCGCTTGAACTCGACAGCCTGACCGGAGTCATATCCTCCAGCACCATACTCATCCTCACCATGGAGATGATCCCTCGCAAAAGGGGAAGCCTCGTCCAAAACATAAATCGTCAGATCAGGCGCGACCAACCCGCGCCACATGGTCGCCATCCACTGCCAGTGGTCGACGGGCGCGTAATTGTCGCTTATTTGGGCTGAGCAGGCGAAGCGGTCTGAGTAGGTTAGGCAGTATCCTGATGGGAGGAGAGCTACCGGGAGGAGATCATTTTCGGTTGGGGAAGATTCTCGTGCTGGAGAAGAAGATGAGGCGGCGGTTGTTGGGGTTTGGCCGGTTACGAAATTGGTGATTTCGGCTGAGCGGGTGTGCCACGAGGCAAGTTCGGTCCAGTAGGACACGTACGGATTGCTCGGCTTGTTGTCTTGGATGATGACTACGCCAGTGCTGCTGCGGTCGGAATGACGGGTATTCTGGGAATGGTGAGAATGGTGGGATTTCTCTGAATGGTGGCTGAGGATGCTGCCCAGGCTGCTGGTTCGGGAGCCGGGTGCTTGGCTGCCGGCTTTTGAACCAGCAGTCTCACCAGCTGCGTCCTTGGAAGAAGAACCAGAACCGGGGACGGGAACAGGGACTGGAACAGCAGGGGTAGGCGTCTTGGTCTCCGAGGGTGATTCAGATGCTCGTCCAGCAGCATCTCCGGCCGCAGAAGAAGCAGAACCAGGGACGCTTGCTGCACTCCCACTTGCACTTTTACTTCTTTTACTCGCACTCTCACTTGCCTGACGAGTACCACTTGGGATTGGAGTCTTTTCGGCCCTTTCAGATTCAGCCGAAAAGGAAAGGGGACCAGCAGCACCCTCCCACTTCCTCAGCCTGCAGATATTTCCGCTCTTGAGCGCTTTTTCCACAGCCAAGGCAACGGCCTTCATCAATATAGGATTTGTCCCTTCAATGGCGATGATTGGTCCTCTGACGATCTTGCCACCAGCCTGCGGATGATTTCCAGCCCCGGGAAGAGGAAGCGGACAGACAATCTTTTCGCTCAGGACGGTCAATTTGCTGAGGTAATGCATGGACATGATCATTGCCTCTAGGGCGGATTTCTCTTCCCGGCTCGCACCAGTCGGACCTTCTTCTGCGCTCACGGCGTCGAACTTGCGTTTGTGGCTGAGATCGATACTGGAAGAATTGGAAAGGGGCTGGCTTGTTATCGAGGACGGGCCACTTTTTGGTCGGATGGCTGCCATTGCTCCTGTTCCTGGGGCCTTGTAAGGCATTCTTTCAGGGGGGGCTGTTTGAGAAGCACCGACGCTGCCGCTAGGAAGAGATAGACGTCGTCCGCCATGTCCGCCGTCCAAGGTCAGGTCTATTGCACTGTCTGGGAACCTGCCGCTGCCGCCCATCGTAGCATACGAGATATTCAAGCCGCCCGCCATAGTCACTCCCGTAGGCGTAGCCGAGGAAAGTTCCATGGGCGAGGTAGACGGTGATCCCCCCAGTCTACCGGACGCAGCAGTCGGAGGAAGAGACGTCTGGTCTTGTGGTGGAAGATGGGTCTGCAGTGGAGGCAATCGAAGGGGCTGCTCAAACTCGGCGTCACGCTCTCGGGCTTGGTCTCGATGAGACGAGCCTCGACCTCCTCCGCCTCCTCCGCGACTGCCACTTCCACTATGAGGGCGAGGATCTGGCTGTGGGGGTTGGGAATGGTACACGGGTGTCGTACTTCCGCCGCGAGGAGGAGGAGGCGGTCCCATTGTTGGCGTCGAACGAGTTGGCAATGGTGGCTGGCCAGGTCCGGACCCAGGCGGCGGGCCGTGAATGCTTGATCGCGGATGAGGGCTCTGCGGAGGAGGCGGTCCTGGCGGGTATCCATATTGTCCCTGTCCCTGTCCTCCCGGAGGCGGAGGCGGGCCACCGTACCCCATGGGCGGCGGGGGCGAGAGGGGAGCTTGTTGGTACCGGTAATATTCGCCGTCGTTGTATCTCCTGCGCTTGGCATCGGACGGGGAAGCTGCCACTGGCGTGCCCATCTCGTATTCGGCCTCGCGGATGTCGTACAGTCTATCGTGGAATGAAGGAGGTGGTGGTTGGTTGTATGCTGAGGGTGGTCCGCTGGGTGGTGGAGGCGGCCAGTTTCGGGCGTTCATCATGCGTTCCCGCTCGTTCGCGCCCGGGTAGGGAGTGTATCCTCCACCGCCGCCACCTGGACCACCATGCTGAGGCGGGTAGTTGTGCGGGTAAGGTGTCGACCCGGGAGTCGAACTGCCGTATTGATACTGAGGGAATTGTTGTTGTTGGCGGCGGTCACGCTCACGGTAGTATTCACCTCCAACGTCGACGCTTGTTCCGCGTTTGTGACGAGGTGCTCCCTCGCCCCAATTCCCAGAACCAGCACCACCGCCCTGAGACGGGGTGGGAGTAATACCACCAGACGGCATAGCAGCAGCAATCCCCGGCACTCCCGAAGTATTCGCTGGAAATATTCGCCCCGGAAACGGTGTACTCGGCGTCCTAGGCGTAGCGATAGCGATATCCCGTCCACCACACTTGGGACACCTGCCCGGACCGTCGGGCCTTTCTCCGTCTCCCAGAGAAGGGAAGGTGGCGGAAAGAGGAGTCGAGACTGCAGAGTCGGCACCGGAGCCTCCTTTGGCCGATTTGGACCGTCTAGGCGTGTACTTGTAGCCGGGGTATTGTTGCTGATGTCGGAGCTTCTCTTCGTCGGCCAAGCGTTTCCACTGGGCCTTGCGCTCCTCTGGCTCGTTCTTCCACTGGGCACCGATTATCTTGCTGATCTCGGGGTTGGCGGTGCCGGGGTTCGCAGCGACGGTTTGGGATTGGTGGTGTTGTCTGTAGAGGATGAATGCTGGGGAGGGTTAGTAAAGTTCTTTTTGGACGAGTTGTTGAGGATTGGTGATTGGATGTGTTTGGTTGTTTGGCGGTGCGAAGGAAGCAGAAGATGTGGGAGGTGGCCGCCGCAATCGGGGATTGGGTATGGAACCGAAAAGGAGAGATGAAGGTCATGCTGCACTTAAAGGTAAAGACGAAGCCCTTGGTCTAGGGTTGCAACCAGACAAACAGACACGAGGGCAGTCGCCGCGCATGTCTGTCGTCTCGCTCACAATCTGCGACAGCAAGAGAAAAACTTCCCTTCTGCTTCCAAGGCTGATGATTCGAGCTGAATCAACGGCAAAAGACAACGAGGTCTGGGTACGGTTTTGGTATCTTCCCCTCCTTTACCAATTACAGTACTGAGTTGTTCTTTTTCTCTTACGTACCCGTCCCATGAAGTCCGGGCAAATACAGAGAGAGCAAGATGCAATACCACACTCACTGTCTGGAGAAGATTGAAGAGATGCAAAATCTGGTCTCTCTCTCGATTGGGATTTAGGTAGGTCGAACAGGCATCATCGACTCACCCGGACATCAGGATGAGACGGTGTGCATGTCAGAAAGCGTGCGCTGCGCTTGCTTTGCTCACGCTTGTGAAGACGATGGAAAGAGATATTCAGAAAGACATGGGCAAGCAAAGACAAGCAAAAAAAAGACTCACCATTCCTAGGCCTAGGTACTTTGGGCTCCTTTGCACAAAGACACATCAGCTCCGGACCAGCAGATCCCCCTCCGCCCGACGAAGAGCCGGTCGTCCCGAACCCACTTCCGCGATACGAAGTCGGACTCGTGGCCGTACCGGGTGTATTCGCTGTTATCGGGGTATCAAGACTGCGTCGGCCGATTCTCGGGTCGTCAAATTGTTGGTTGCCTGTGCCGGCCGAAGTATTGGACGCCGTGGTGTCGATTGACGCAGTCGCTGCCGAACGTTTTCTGTTATTACCAGCACTGGCCCGGGCGGCAGGTCCGCTTTCTTGTTGTTGATGTGTCGACGATTCAAGCGGATGATACGAATGTCGAGTCTGATAGTGATGAGAGGCGCCGCCGCTTGTATTGGCTGTTTGTGTGGTAGGCGTCGGCGTGGTATTTGACTGCCCGGATCCAGTTGACCGAGCAGTCGCCGGGGACCTTGCTGACGTTGTCGTCGTCGTCGTCGTCGTCGTCGCCGCTGGTGGTGCTGTTGGCGGAGGGGTGTTAACCGATACCTCTCCTCGTTTCGCCGCTCCCCCAGCTGATGTTGACGAGTTACCTTTTGTCGGAGGAGGAGTCGTGGGCTGTTGTTGTTGTTGCTGATGTTGATGGCGGAGCTTATCAGCAGGTGTGATAGGGGAAGCAGTGGTGCTTTTGCTCTGCTGCTGCCTCGTGTTTCGACCTGACGACATGGCTGCTGCTGAGCGAGCGACGGGGCGAGATCTGACCGACGAAGGGGACGAGGACCCTCCTTCTCCTGCTCCGGCTACTGCTACAGCTCCTCCAGTACTTCCACTCCCACTGCCGGTGCCTCCTTGTGGTTGTGGGTGTGGTATGTCTGGAGAAGAAGTGGCTGCTGGACCTGTCATATTTCTGGGAGGAAATTCAGAGTGAAGGGGTGAGTGGGTATGTCTCGGTTTTTGTGTCTCGCTTCTTCGTTCCTCACCTTTCTTTTCCTTCGTTTGAAGAAAGATGGCGGCGGGTGACCTTGGTAAGGGTTCCGAAGCGAGAGACAGGAGAATGTCGGACTGTTTGGTCAAAGAAGGAGACAGCGAAGATGATCTTGTGGTTCGACCAGTCTTGATCCTTAATGTTGTCTCTCTTTACCCACTTCTTCTCAGCGGTCAGCTATTTTATTCCCTGCTTCAAAACTGACAAGTGACAGGTTAGTGCCAGAAGATGAAATACAAACGGATGAAGATGGTTGTCTGTGGAGTTCACGGGACTGAAACCAGAGCTGGGGTGAGTGGTGATGACTGACTGACAATAGCAACTAACGATAGCTTCCGGTGTGCTTGTCGATGAAAACGCGGTCTATGGTTTTGTTCTGTCTTTTTCCCGTTTCGTCTGAAGCTTGAACAACGTGATTATGGAAATTAACACGCCAGATGTGCGAGAACTGGCACAATGTGACCGCCTAGAAGATGAGACTAAAATCCGTCAGACTCTGGCGTTTTCTATTGTCGATTACGTGGGCACTTGTCGGGAAGGAGATGTTCGGGGGTTCGGATGGAATCGAGAGAACAGGCAGACAGCTTACCTACCCAGGTCCTTTGACATGAATAGGGGGCATCAGACCGAAGACCGCGGACAAGAACCAAAACTTAACAACCAAAGGAAGCAGACAAAACCCCCAAGAGAAGCAAAATTAACAGAACTGATGGCATTCCGATCTTGACGGGATTCCAAGAGGGCCGACCAAGCGGACGAGGGACGGCGGCGTGAGGGGAATGGAAGCTTCGGGGAAGACGAAGACAGGACAAGGAACGGAGCGGATCGCGAAGCCCGGAAGCACAGAGCTCTTGTCGGGCTATGGGTCAAATATTTTTCTTTGTTCTCGCTCGGCATCAAAGGAGGTAGCTTGCTTCCCCGGTTCTCTGCAAGTGTGTTTCTTTCTTTCTTTGGCCCTCGCTTCCGACCAAATTATGCGGCGAGTAGGGGCAAATATTGAGAACAATGGGGATTTTGTTGATTCACTCTCTTTTGTTTCTCATTTTTGGGCTTGTCGTTGCGGCTTCCTCGGGATTTGGATTCTGGTCGTTTACTACACTGCTATTATTTGTTTCTTGAGGAAAGCTTATCGTTTACTGCTAGACTTGAGATGGTTATCGTTGGAGGTGAGATGAGGGAGTGGGTTGGGAATGCCCTCTTTCCGCAACCTCATCCAAATCTCACCATGCTCCGTTTACTTGTCTTGTCGTGTTGTGGTTTGGGTGTCGTTGACTGGTGGTGATGGCCTCAGTAACTGATGTTCTGGTTCGAAACAATTGGGTGCGAGTTGAACCAGAGGCTCGAGTGGGAACAGCGGGACCAGACCCGAGAAGACTGAGTTGCGAAGACCCATAGGTATGTGTATAGCATAAACGAATGTCTCGGGAATGTACCAGTGGTAGCAGAATGGCAAATCCATCAAATAAAATGAGATATCAAAAGCTGAACTTGCGAACCTCGATTGGGGTTCTCGCTTCCCATTTTTCTTTGTTCCTACTGCGTTTGCATAAGGTATTTTAGATTTCACGATGTGTAACAGGGCCAAACCAGCACCGTCGCGATGAGAGCGTGGATTACTGAATGATGCGAGAAACACAAAAGTATCGATGGATTTTCATGGGAAGCGCTGAATATCGTCGCCCAGATTGTTCCTCCCAGGTGAAGAGGGTTCGCTCAACACTCTTCCTGCCTCGAACAAACAATGCACTTTCGAACCCTCTCATTTCATTCCCAACCCCCAGTGAGAATTCTCGTTCTTGACCCACTGCTTCCTTTCAAAAGTAAAACCAATAGAAACGACAAGCCTCCTGGAATGTACATAGTGAAAAGCTAAACCCCGGGCACCAAAACACCAAGACTGGAATGCAAATGCACACACAACGCTACAAGCAGCAATTAAAGTCTTAACCCGCTTTATCCAAAACAAAGGAATCAACTCCGAAAAGGGCATAGCATTTGCCCATTCATCCTTTGTTCTGTCTCGATTGTTCCTCCCATCGACTGTGACTTTTCTTCGTCTTCTCATTCCCTTGGCGGCACCCAATGTTCAATACTATGCCTATTGTGTAGGCTCACTCAGTCAAAGCATGAGTAGTAAATATACGCAGGCTATCAGCGAGGATAAGAAAAGAAAAAGGCGCGCTGTCCATTAATTTACGCTATGCCTCATGTGCCCGGCATATGATGATGAACCGGACGACTACTTCACTGGCCGGTCGGTCCAAACACGACAACTACGACAAGTAAACTACGGCATTTGGCTCATTGGGTCCGTGTATGCAGAGCAGAACAACAGGGCGGAGAACAAAAAAACACGGCAAGATGGACATCACCTAAGGAAAGAACAAGCGCTCCTCCTTCACGCATGACCATCTTGATTCCATCATCTGCCTTACCAGCAGCGCCAAATATACCACGATTCTCGTCAGCATATACTAGTCATATGGACGGACCTACATCACCACTGTCGTAATGAACTACAGACTACCTTACAAATGGTACTAAAGACTGACTGTGGAATACATCCCGAGCGAGTATGATGCTCTAGGTAAGGTAGGCCATCTTAGCAGCAGAGATAAATCACAAAAATATTGAAACACATCATCTATCTCTGAGGAACTCACAGTGCTATTACATATGGTCAAGTGTCTGTCTGACTGCGTATACATAGCATTGTGGACGAGCCCGAGCAATAGACAAACTCGAGTAAGTAGATAAAATGGATTCACTTTGTTCTCGTTATTATAATGCTCTCCTTCCTGCCTTGTGTCTTGTCTTGTCCAAGATACCAGTACAGTTCAATTCAGGCCCGGAATTTAATTTTTTTTTGGTTTCTTTTTTTATTTAAAAAAAAAAAAAAAACCTCCCATTCAAGATAATAATAATTATCAACAAGGAAAGATGTTAAACGGAGTAGTACATAGAAAAAAAATAACCACACCAACTCCATCCGGCCGGCCTTCTCAAACGAGCAAAAACAACACTTCTCTCCCAATTTTGGAAGCACAACCGATCCATCATGTGTGATGAGAAATAAAATAACAATCATCCGTCCACTTGCCCCTCTCCATGTTATACTTCCCCATCCTCCCTCCCACATAGCTTAACTTCCATGGTGCCTTTTATCCGTTTGGATACCTTCTATTAAGCAACAGAACCAAAGCCATAGAACAGGAAAATTATCAGAAACATCAAGTGACAGACAGAATTGAACATTTCTTGGTTCCGGCGACCGACCGAACCACCTTCATCATGTTTTGGTTGAACTTACTGGCTGTCATGGAGTAATTAACAAAAAAAGACAAGAAAAAATTGACGGTACAGTACAACAAACGCCATCGACTCCACCCGACCCAGCACCCAGACAACTCATTTCAGCTCAGCCGTAGTCAACCAGACACCGACTGGCACCCCAAGAGCCCGAAACCCAGAATGGGAAGAAAGAAGAAAATCACCCGAAAAAAAAGCTCATGGCAAATACCCTTGACCCAACTCGCTGCTGAGAACTGCTGCACTCCGCCTCGCATCCATGAACAAGTCCTCGCACTCTGCCACGTCTTGGACGTCGATCTGGTTACGACCGTTGACCTTGGCCAGGATACTACAACACACATCAGAAAAAATCAGATTAGCAAAACGATACATCGTCAGATTGGAAGAAGGGACAGCCAAAAGCTCCACAACAGGTTGATGGTAGAACAAAGAAAAAGGGGGACAAGTCATGACAGCTCTGGCACCGGATTTGCTTCCCCGATATGATGATGACCCAACAAAATTGAGACAAACAGATAATCGGAAGAAAAAAAAGCAGAGAAAAACAAAAAAAAACATACCTAGCAGGCGTCAACAGCTGCAAGCAATACCTCAAGCTAATCCTCACGCCGTGCTCAGCAATCTTGTCGATAGCAGCCTCGGTGATCTTGACACTCTCCGTATTAGCGCGGATAGTGACGATCCTCTTGATCTCCTCGGCGTTGTACGGCGTAGTCGGGATGATGAGCAGACGAGTCAAGAAATCGGGCGGGATTCCATGGGCAGCTTTGATATCCTCTGCGCCGCGGATGGTTGCAATGCCCCGGTTTGACGCCAGCACGACGATGGGTGCGATGGGCGACTCGAGGGCCTTGTTGAGGTAGGTGAAGCATTCGATGTCGAGCATGTGTGCCTATTTAAAATGTCAGTCAGCCGCTCTTTCACTGGCCAGGCACAAAGATATCTTGCGCGCAAAGACATACCTCATCAATAAACAAAACCCCCGGAACCAACTCGGCAACGCCCTGATCGATATACTTGCTCACGACCTTGTTAATCTCACCCCTCAACTTATCCGTAATCTCCGTCATCTTCGGCTTCATCAGCTGGCCCATCATGCTCATGATGTCCTGCCCGCCCTGCGGCCTTGCATTCGCAACGTCCAAATCATGCAGGCTGACATCCTGCACAATCTCCTTCTTCTTGTGCACCTCGCCCTTGGGGATAGGCACATACTCCTCCGCCTCGAGGTCAAACTCGGTGGCGTACGCATCCGACCGCCCGACCCTCTTGCACGCGCCCGTGTTCGCCTCGATATAAATCACGTCCCCCACCGTGACCCGCTCCTTCTGGATAGCCTCGTAGATGCTAGGATCCAGTCTCAACTTCTTCTGGCCCTTGGCGCTCTTGAGCCCGATCAGCAACGTAGAGATGGTCTTGCCGTATCCGCCGAGGGGGTTCTCGGCCTCTTCGGGCGTGAGCTCCGTCACCTCGCCCTCGTAGACTTCTTTCGTCTCGCGCACCTTCAGCCCGATGGCGCGGCGAAAGTTCTCCATCAGCACCTCCGTCTTCTTCACCTCGGTCGAGTAGATCTCGCTGCCCGTGATGGGACAGAACGGAATCTTGGTGCCGAGTTCCTGGCTGATGGCTAGTGCAAGTGCTGTTTTTCCTGTGCCTGGTCCGCCTGCGAGTAAAACGCCCCGGCCGGCCATTTTGTGCGCTCTGATGAGGTCGACTACGACACCGCATGCCTATGGTTTTTTTTGTCAGTCAAATACCCCCACCCATCATTCTCAAGTCCCCAAAGCCATCTTTTTGCCGTCCAGATCGCCTGATTTGAAGCGCTTATTGCACAGCAATTGACCAAAATTACTTTGCATGTACCATCAAGAAATAAAAGACTCACCTCCCGCGCCGTAGTCTGACCAACAAATCCATTCGACTCCTGGTCCGCCGTCCCGTTGCTCTTGAGACCGAGACCCTTGATATGCGTGTGCGCCGCGGTGCGGTTGTCGCGATTATTTCCCCTGACCTCGCTGATTTGCACCATCTTGTCTATTTGTTTTTGCTCTTATCTCCTCCTGAAGCTTTATTTTCCTATGCTGGTGCTTTCGGTCGTCGTTTGGTCGTTCCGGGATGGTGCTATCTCTCGCGAAAGTTTGTAGAACAGTGATGTGCAAACAAGGGTGATTGATGGGTATCTTTTATCGTGATCGAGTGTCGTCCGTCTTGATTAACTTTGACCGAGAGATGAAGCAAATCGTGTCGTGCGTCCGTAATGTTTGCTGGGGAATGCGTCGAGGAAATAGTGTCTTGGAGAGGTGTGGTTGGGCGAGCTTACAGAAAATTGAAGCTCCAAAAGGAAGCTTCGAAATTTCCCTAGCCTCGCGCCTGCCCGCAGGCGGGACGCGACGAACCAACCAACCACATTTAAGCATGGTCCGTGCACCCACCTCGGTGTGGCAGGATGTCACCTCAAGAGCTGGAGATCAAAATCATGGGGGACCTTAGAGCGTCACAGAAAAGCACAAGTTCAATTTTAGCAACCGATTGGTCAATGGAGTGCACTCTCAGATACACTAAATCAACCCCATAGGGCATGGAAATCAACATTTTCCCTTTCGGGCCTTTGGAGGCTCTCACAAGAGTTGGAACAAGCAGGACAGTTGTGACCAATAAAGCGGAGACATGTATTCAACCAAAGGAATAAGACGAGGCGTATTGATATTCTCTCTCTAACGGTCTGCATGACAATCACGTCAAGACCTCCCTGTTCCTGTATGTATGAGCTATCTATACCCCCATTCGGCCCATCGAATCGACTCTCGAGAGTCTAACAAAAGAAACCGAGTAAATGAACAAGTCTATGCTATTGCACGCTCTCGACCGTCCTACTCATCTATAATACCGCAATCCCAAGTCCCTCCTCTTGCGAATGATTTAAAAAGGAAATCGAAGGAGTTGGAAAACAAATAACAAAAAGAATGAGCAATTGCCCCCTTATAAACGCCGGTGCTTATGTATTTTTTCAACAAACTGAAAACTGTAAAACTCCATGAATGATATGATGTTCTGCTCGCCCTAGCCATCATCCTTTTCTTGGAAAAAGAGATGAGCGCGGGCGGGGACAATGCAAGATTAAACTCGATAGATGATAGATGTGGGTATTCTGTAACAGACCAAGAAAAAGAAGATGGAGAGGTAAAGAAATAGAAAGCCATCTGTGGCAGTCCCCATGTAACCACTTTCCCTCCCGTATGGAATCCAAAAGAAAATCCGGCGGCCGCAAAAGTGCACAAACAAAACACCTTCCTCGGCGCAGTGTATGAGATTATTAAAAGGTATTCTAGTCGAAAAAGAGTTGTGACATTTTCTGTTTTCTCAGGAATGGGAGCGTTTGGTAGTCGAGTCATCCCCGACTGTGTGGGGAACCGGTTGGTTTCGGAAGACACGCCGCAGCATGTTAGAATGCGCCCTCTCCGAGTCATGAGCAGTTCTCCATGGTGAGGTCCCCCTCGGAATCGGCAAGGTAAGCCAGATTCCCCCATACTCTCCAATGGAGGATGCCCAGGTGTGCTAGGCGGGTAGCCATATCGCTGATGCCAGCGTCTTCGCGTGGATCGCGCAGCGAACCAGCGCCGTCGAAGCCCCGATCCAGTCCGTCAACCCAGCTTGGTACCTGGGGGTTGGGCCGAAGTCGACCACCGGTAGCAGCCGCAAAGAGCCCGACTCCAGTGAGGTTCTTGAACTCCTTGACCCGCTTGGCAAGGTCGGCGAGCAGCCTTTGCTGGAACTGCTGCTCCACTTCGTGGAATATCTCTCCATGGATATTTCCTAGCCAGGCTGCAAGTTGGGTCTCGAACCCCGGAAGCGAATGTGGTGCGTTCACGTAGCGAAGGATCTGGAGCGCCATGGAAGGGGCCAGGCCCTGCCACCTCTGGTCGGGTCGAGTTGCTAGCGGGGCGGTTTGAAGAAGGTCAACGAGCGAGTTGTATAGGTTGGTCGCCTTGGTGCGCGATTCGGCAAAGTCTGCCATGGGAGGGTGGGAAAAGATGCCGCCTGAGTTCCTCGGGGAAGAGTTGTTGGATCCATGGTCGCTAAAAGTGAAGCTTGAGGGCCGCGATGACGGAGGGGCGTTGAAGTTGAACTCGCCCGATGAACGGCAACTCCGCGTGGAATCATCGTTGAGATAAGCTGGGATTCTGGAGCAGAACTGTGTCACATTGGAAAGTCGTTCCAAGTCCTCGTACTTGCGCATGCAAATCTCGAGGCAGATGCTGTCGAACATGTCGGACCGGAGTTTGATAATCCGCTCTTCGTCGAAAACAAACGTGGTGGGTATGCTCTCGGTCGATGTCGATGGCAAAACAAGCCTGGATAGCGCCTCAAAAAACACAGCCGTCTCGCCAAATGAATGAAGAAATGGTAGAGGTGAGCCCGAGTACAACCTCGCTGTATCTACTTGAGCTTGCGTGTACCAAAGCCTAGCCGCATCGATGGTGAGTCTGCCGCTCTGGATTTTCTTAGTGAAGAACCGCTGCTCAAATTGCACCGTGTCTTCGATCAGAACAGGCCGGAGACATCGGATCTGGTGGTTGGCAACGTCAAGCTTCATCGCCTCCAGCACGCTGAGCAAGCTCCGCATTCCCTTGACCAACTCGCCCATGTCGTTCTCGCGGTTCCCTTTGCTGAGCTCCTGGTACATCTCATCGACCCATTCGTCTCTCATAGGGGCGCAGTGAAGCTTCAAGACGCCCGAAAGCCACGAAGCAAGGCTCTCCAGATCAGCCACTCCACGATGGAACTGTTGCATCAAGAGCTCCACGTTCAATCCTTCGTCTAGAAACTCGCGGTCGCGCTGAGGCACTAGCGTCTCGATTATCTCTTTGACCGCCTTGAGCAATAATGGCAAGCACCAATCATTTCCATGCCCGAATCTTCTGTAGAATGCATCCCTGTCAATCACAAACTGCACAAGCTGTTCCAGGAGTGTGTTCCAGAATTGATTCGCCTTCTCTTGCTTTTTCTTTCCCTTTTCGCCATCCAAGTTGGGACGAAAGTGCAATTCTGGGTCGAAATTTATGTCGTGGCGCAATTTGGGGTTGTGTATTATCTTGCTGACATCCAACTCGCCCAAGGTGGCTTTTGTAACTGGCGGTTCAAGCGGACGCTTCGAGGGTACCGTTGCGTTTCGCGAAGGCTGCTGGTTTCGGCGATCTCCTCCTCCAAGGTACTCATTAGGTCTGGGGTTTGATGTGGTCGAAGACGTCGACAGATTCCTAACTAGTGTCGGTGCGGCCTCGTGCTCGACCACGGCATCCAGGACGATATCTTGGGAAATGGTTGTCCGTGTCTGTGCGAATTCCTGCTTTTCTTGAGGGGGCGCTCGTGTCTCGGGAGTCGGCTGGCTTGTTGGTCTTGGCTCCTCCCCTGATTCCTGTCGTCGGTGTGTTGGCATGTGGCTCTCGATGCCACCTCCAGCTCCTTGATCGCCCATCTTGTTTGGTCTTTGGTTAAGCAAACTGTTAAATCGTAGTGTGCCGTGAGTGTGAAAATGTCCAACTTTCTCCGAAAAGTTGCAAAGTAGGGAGAC
Source organism: Rhypophila decipiens (assembly GCA_033297075.1). NCBI lineage: Eukaryota > Fungi > Ascomycota > Sordariomycetes > Sordariales > Naviculisporaceae > Rhypophila > Rhypophila decipiens. The sequence goes on from MU858156.1 coordinate 94,896, forward strand.
ACGTTATATGCGATCGGGCAACTGGGTGGGTAAAGGTTCAGTGAGGGTGGCCTGAGGGTTTACTAAGAGGAGTCAGTCAGCTCTGCTTTCACTTCGGGCGTCGGATGCAGGAAAAGGGCAAACAGAGAGAATGGGCGACACGAAGTTGCGGCCCAGGTCTCGTGAAAGCGGAAGGCTGCATATAGTACGGTGGCTCTGGACGCCCCTTTGTGATCGGAAGCCAGGCCTTTTCGGCCAGCGGCGAAGGGACGGGCTTGTGTAAGGTCATGTAGGAAAGCCAAAAGGGAAAGCATACCAGCAGGAATCCTGGGTGCCAGCACTCGGTAAAGATTGTGTTTGGTGTCGAGGATGCTTGCAGCAAGCAGTGTTCGAGCCGAGAGTGCGCAGCGCAAGGTCGAACAAGGAACCGGTCGGTTTTGTATAGAGTGTCACAAACAAGTAATGATTTGAGCAGAGATGCGTAGAGAGTGACAGGACGGGAAGAAGCCGAAAGGTCTTTTTTTCTTCCCAAATAGCAGCCACTTTTTGAGGGGACTGGCTCGAAGAAGACTGTGATGGCTAGACAGATCGAGGAAGCTCGGTCAAGAAGTCGACTTGCGTGACTGGTATCTGAAGGCCGGATCTTTTTTATTTAGTCAGGGCCAACGTTGACTCGAGAAGGGCCAATTTTGAAACTGGAGGCGGCGATAGCGGAGGTTAGAGAGGAGCAATAGGTAAAATGGTAACAAGACGGTCTGTCTGTTCGAGAAAGAATAAGAGCAAGAGACAACTCACCCACACGGAGCCAATTCTGCTCACTCGTATACTTCACCTGCTGGCCCGAGTCGTCGACAAGCAGGAGGAAGGAGTGAGAGAGTCGTCGTTGTAAGCGGTGCCGGCAGTAGTGAGCACAAAGTAATTAAAAAGGAGGAAAGGGAGAGAAGCGAGTCTAAAGAATCAAGGGAAGCCCTTCGCTAAGGAAAGTGGACGGGATGTAAGAAACCTGTAACTGCGTCTGCACCTGCCTCCGAGACGGATCTATTCTAGACGGTGGTAAAAAGGACGACGGAAAGAGCGAGAGGAAACAAACACGCGCCCAACGGGGTGTGCAAGTACATGTATAGTAACGTGAGGGAAGGTGGTCAGGTACGGATGGAGTACTCGGTAAAAAGCGACGGAGTGGTGCAGCGCAGTGCAGCTAAGATATTACAGACCCAGACAAAAACAGAAATATTACAAGGAAGGGATGGCGATGGATTGGCCGGATGGCGGATGGCAAGTAACGAATTGAACTGAAAAAAGGAGCGACAGTCACTTCACTTTCAAAGGGGGTGGGAACGAAGGGGAAAGGAACGACGGAAGGGGACCAAAAGGAGACGAAGAGCGAGCGACACGATGCCGGAGGCGGGAAGGAGTGGAGGACGTGGATGCTGGCTGCTGGATTGTGGATTGTGGCCCGTGGGTGGGCAATGGGGCTGCACGGCTGCAAGCCTGGCAATGGCAATGTATGGAAAGTGGATTGGGACCGTCTCAGCAGTCATGTACTGTACTTACCTTAACATTACAGTATTACAGTGCATTTGCAGGCCCCAAGAAAAGGTACACGGCCGCAGGGAAGGGGGGCACCTGTTGGGCTAGAAGCTGGTTAAGGGGGCTTTGTCGCTGCGAGCCTGCGAGGTAGGAATGAATTTAAAAAAAAAAGGGACCTAAGGGGAAGGCGTGCAGCTGCGTGGAGCATAGACTGGAGCGTGGCTATTTCCAGTCTGAAATGGGAGTCCATCGTTCCCATGGAACATTTGGAACCATCCATGAAATCCCTGGCCGGACAGAGTCTGGTCCCAAACACCAGATACGCTCCATTACAGTGGGTTCACTGGATTCAGTATGTACCAACGACCGCACGCCGCGTGTAATCTTCTTTTTGTCATTACTGTGGTTCATTGTGTTCATGTTGTTTGAGGTTTTGTTATTTCATTGTGTTCGTCTTTCATGTGTCTCTTTGATCCTACCCCCCTCAACCCAGCCAGGTATCGGTGCAGAAGTCGTGCGGTGAGTTGTCCCTTTGATGTGTTGCTGTGCTGGAGCCACTGCATCAGGAAAGGGTTCAGGTTCAGGGGCGTGGCAGCAGAAATGATGCTTGGCTGAGGCCGCTTTCGCCCTGAGCTGACATTGCGTGAAGCAATGAAATGCGGTGGGATTATCAATGCGCACACGCCCCTTTGCCCCATGCCAAATTGCCAATGCCCACCATTGCTGCACGGATAACACACCACCATCTCATTCTTGTCCACACCAACATCTCACTCATCAAAGCCGTCAAGAAGTGAGTGAGAGTGTGTGGTGAGTGTGGTCAGCTCTCACTTTCATGTCTGGCAGCTGGCCATTGTGAATTCGACTTGTATGCCCGGCTGACCTGCGACATGATTTGCCAGTCTTTTCCGGCCTGGAACTGGAGTTCGGAGGACATGAAAGGGTGCGGTACGGGGGTACCCACTCCATCCATCTCTCGGGTCGGTGGATCACCACCCCTCCTTCCCTCCCTCCCGGACGCCGAGGCGTTCCAGGCGGGAATTGGGTCAAGTGCACCAATGCACGCCGGTCCCCAGCTGGCAGCTGCAGCTCAGGCACCGCCCTCCCCAAACCAGCCTGGCAAGCGCACCTGAACGAATGGTCATGCTCTCAGAACATCAGATGTCACTCTGTACCTGTCTGGGGGGCTGTAGCTGACTGGCTGCATTGGATGATGGGCTGCACTGCACGAACCAAACTCATTCGCTGCTCAAGTTCTCACCATGACTGCAGCTGGCTTCGGAGTGCTGCAGTCATTCACTTCACCGTTCATACCGAGGCCACAACGGCAAGGAGATGCCGTCCTCCCAGTGGCCTGTGGATTGCACGAATTCCAGGTGCTGTGTCAAGAGAGTCATGCTCGACACTGTCAGGAAACGCTTGCAAGCCTCAGACTTGAACGACTCGAAATGCTCCTCTTCCCCCTTTTTATTTTCCTTCCGTTCATCCAAGAAAAATTTTCTCTTGTTCTTCAAGCACCCATTTCAGCCTGTCTTGACATGTCATTTTTGACTTTTTTTTGCCGTTCCTGGCGGTCTGTTAAGCTGAACTCTTGTTCTGTACGTGGCGGTCTAGAACTCCTCCGCGACTCACCAACATGCCTACCGGTACCTGACCCAGCATTGCAGACCAAAACTGCCAGTGGTTAGCTCAGCGGCCAGAAAAGTGGCTGGACGAACAGCTCCGGGATGTCATGTATGTTGGTCCATCATATATGGTCTTGCCAGAGAACGTGGCAAACCGGAGGGATTTGGGCCAACATTTTCCATCGCTTGGGTTGGCAGGCAGGTACTTTTGCCATCTATCAAATTCGCATGCCGCTGCGAAACAGATGGCCCAACCCAAGCGCCTAATGACTCTTTTCTCTACCAGTTGGTATTGATAACGTAGGGTAACACCGTCCAAACCAAGGGTCGTCTGGCAAAATTTCCACCATAACCGTATTCTTCCACACAATCAGTCCAACCAAGCTCGGAGAAGCACCGCCGAAACAGGCTGTTTTTGCGGCACCGCCCTTACCACGGCTGCTTCAAGTCCATGTGTGAGTGTGGGAGGGGAACATGTGTTCCTAATACGTCGGAGGCGAGGTGTAAGATCCTGCTGAGAGACCAACACTTTTTGACGAAAATGATATGCAGGTGCAGAGCACTTTCCGGGCTTCCGGCCGCCTCTTATGACGGCCAGGATTCCCCGTCCCGAGACGCCGGCGACGGCCCGGTCCCCATTCCACTTACACAGATTATATAAGCAATTACACACGACGGTCTGGTACACTTAATACCGCAAGTCATCTACTCTTATTACTTTATATTTACAGCGTACATCTTTGGCTGGCCGGCTGGCCGGCTTTGGAGGTGAATGTTAAAACAGATCTCAGATGCATCGCCGATCCGATACATTTCCTTACCGTCGGAGTATTCCTGGCTCTCTCCCCACACGTTCCGATAGCACGATAACAAGTGCCGCCGACAGCAAAGGGAAGACAGATGATCGTCACGCATCGCTGTCGTGGCATGAAGACCAATACAACCATTGAACCTCACCCACCCCGGACCGCAAAAGACACATGAATATATTCCCGGGTGTCTTTTTTTTTGCTTCCTTTTCTCAGTCCCCTACATTAATATTCTGTTCTCAGGCTACTGCAATGGACAGGTGAGGGAGAAAGAGTGTGAGGTACGGACTTCAAATATCACACCCTTTCATGCAGGACTGCCAAGAACGGAAATATGGAAAAGCAAACAGCAAAGAGCCTCATTTTTCTTTTGGGACGTTCAAACAACCAATACGGAGTATCATTCCTCGGATCGTCCCGCGCACCCTCTAACCTTGACATAAAGAAACACTGACGAACCAATTGTCCATTCTTCCCAATCTGCTGAAAGGAGAAAGGGGGAAACAATAAAGAGCCAAGAGGATCCAGACAACAAATAAAGGGGATCGGCATTGCATTTGTCCATCTGCTCCATCCCAGTCAAGGGACCTCCTTTGTCGACGATCACGGGACACAGATTGTCTGTGGGGGTATGGTGTTCACGTTTGGAATGACCACTCCCTCGTATTCAGCTGATCGTCTTTTTCGTATCTGATCACGGCATTTTATACTCTTCTCCTTGCGCTTATGGAGCGCGACGATTACTAGTCGAGACATGCATGCATTAGGCAGGGTAAGAGATGTTGGTCTAGCATATGACACTGTACGAAATGGTTCAGTTGTCACACTCACCTCATTGCAGGATTTAGCGCCAGGAGGGCTAGAGCACGGCGACGACATGCACGCCGCGATATCCAAAAGGCGGCTGATATATCCAACATATCTGTCGCGGCACCCGCCCGCAGAATAGGGGCAGCCCTCCTAAGCCGCCGGGAGGCAAAATATATTGTCACTATTGTGTACATGTAGTAATCACAATCACGATTGCCCGTGGCACCACCACCACCATCACCACAACCTGCGAGGCTGCAACTTGCCGTCATCGTCATGAAGCAGGCTCGGCGTTGAGGTGAGGTGAGGTGAGGGATATCTGACAATGGCGCGAAATTTCCGTCGCGGTGGTGGTGGTGGTGGTGGTGGCAGTGGTGGCGTTGCTCACCTACATGAATACCATACAACTGGGGCAACACCATTGATACGTGCCCCTGGTGATATAAGAGGGCCGACGCACAGGATATGCATCTCATGCAGGTACCTCGATAAGAATGGACGAGAAGCAAAGGAAAAGGAAAATTACACATCCATCTTTGCTCCGGGAAGAAAAAAAACTCTGCTCTGGAACCAAACTCTCAACACCACCACCACATCACCACTTCCCTATTGGGTTGAATGGCACCCATCTTAAAGGGAACCAAACAAGCCCAAAATGCGCCCGGATAATCGCTCCCGTCTTTGGAATTTGTTCTTTTCACTAGACCAATGCAGGACCTGCCTGAGCTTCCAGGACGACTTGCATCGATAGGTTAGAGTTTCGACTTGGGCGAGATGAGGCGGACACGATATCGAGCCATCTGCTTGTGCCCGTCTGGTCAGAAGTTGAGAGCGAACTGATCTCCTTTTGCATTACTTACTCACTGCGTCCACCAAGCAGCCACCAAAAGTCGTGAGGATCGCACTTAGAGTGCAAATCACGCCAAGGTCCGAGTCGACCGGCGTCATTACTCGCCTGCTGCAGGAAGCCATCACGAATGGAGCAAACATGAGAAAAGGACATGAAAGCCACCGACAGATCCCCGATTAATGCTCGCATTTGCGATGCAGATGATGTACACGTTTCGGTGAGCGAATGCAGCCGGTATTCACAGCAATCTAAAGTCAATTCCTATTTCAGGTACGATACCCGTACACTATACATGAAAAGCGTACCCCTGACGCCACCAAGAATCATCTTGAAAAAAAGATCAATGAACCAGCAACAAAAAAGGGGACCAGATCACCAGAGTGGAAAAGGCTGAACCACACCACTGGTATTAACAAGATCCAAAATCCCGCCATCAGATGCTTTGTCATAGATCCATCTCAATTGCCATTTTTACGTACTCAGGAGGGAACACACCCCTTGTTGTCTTGACTTGTTTGAGGTTTTCTAGGCTGCTTCGATTTCGTTTCCTTCCATTCAGGGGCCCCTTGTTTTGCTCGCCTTGTTCCTTTGCCATCTTCATTATGCTCACCACTCACCAGTTTTGGAAATAGTAGCATTGTTTTGAAACTTGGCAGCAGCATCATCATCATCCATTTCGCTGCGACTTTCTTGCAGTCGGCTGTGGTTAATGATTTGCTTGGGTTGATGTAACCAAGACAAAACAAAACATGGCCATCTGGCGGATCCTCGTGATCTACCTACTTATTTCTCGTTGTTTCTTTCAACCATTCCGCTTATATTCTTTGCTTCTTCTCTCAACCTGCTTCCGCTACGGTGTCGGCCAGGTACATACCTCTATGCGCCGGAGTTTGGTCCGGCCTATGGTTGCTCGTATGTACACCGGACAGTACCCTGATATCTCCAGACATCATGTACCACTTCTCACCATATGAGTGAGTGCATATATTGCATGAAAGAGGGTGCAGTAGCTTCGCGGTAAAGACAGCATATGAAATGCAAAACGAATTCTCTTTCATTTGTTCTTTCGTCCTAATTATCTGTTCACTTTTTCTTTTTTGCGTTTTCAGGTCTGTCTTATGGGTGGATGTGTCCCTACGGGTTACATTTCGCCATGTCAGTGTTCTTTTGCCATTGCCCATCCACACAGCCGCACCACTGACCACACACATATCCCAACCCCCTTTTTCCATGGTTGTATCAACCACACCGCGACCTGATCTGGGCTGCTGATGTTCACCTCACCTCATCTCACCTTGCTTCCCAATGAGGAAGCTCCGTTCTAAACCATCAACTTGATACCTAAGGAACCAGACTCTGAGCCTCGTAATTCTTAAAATAAATTAGAGAAGGAAATTCTTCATGTTTGGAACTGAACAGCACTTTCTCGCTTTCCAGAGATGACTCATCATCTCCATGTCTCCCACGGTCCGCTCGCTCACATCAAGGTCACGAGATGCAATGGTACATGGAATAATCTCGGGGAAGCACCGTCGAACAATCCCAAACAATCGGCTTCCAGAAATTCCTTGGCATCCTCATTTCAGATCTGGAAAACTTGAACGCTCGACCCCAGCTCCCACTTTCCAGAGTGTAAAACCTGGGTACCGGTATGGGTAATCCCTGAATACCGTCCTACTATTATTCTAGCGAATTGCGAATCACCACCACCCAACAAGGAGCCCTGGAGCCTTGGTGAAAAAAATGGCCCAACTCGGATACGGTTAATCGATCGTGAATTTTCGTTGATCCCGGTCGAGCCATGTGGCCGGCCGGGCGAGATTAGCAAGATTTGGGCAAGAGATTAATGTTGATTGTGCCAAGAACGCCGGGCTTCTTTTCGCTCCAGATTCTGGGAGATTTGGGTGGAACTCCTTTGACGATCTTTGGGTCCACGCTACAGGAACGGGATTTCCGTGACCGGCCCCGGGGGGCGGATCCCGTATGACGAGATTGAGCGGAGAGGGTCCCGGAGTCATGGTGTTGGTATTCGTGCAGCACTCTCTCCACTTGGAAATATTTACAGACCGGGTGCATCTGTACCACGTGAGGACATGGCCTGAGGATGACAATACGAACATGAAGGTTGTAATTACGGATACGGGCTCCGTGATCTGTTCCGGTCCGAGGCAGGCACACTCGATGCCGGTCAGGCGGGCAGGTGCGGCTGCCAATTGTTTGTTTGTCCTGGCGATGGAGGCAAGAACGATGCATGCACTGCTCACTGCTGGGTGCCGGCTTCTCTTTGGTCAAGTGATTGGGCTTCATTCTTCCCGTCCACCGCTTGCCTCGCTCACTGATTGCCTCTGGATGCTTCCTTCATACATGACCATTTGCCATGCAACACCAGCAACATCTCAGCTGGACTATTTTCTTATATCAACTATTGCCTCCCCATTCAACATCCAAGTCACCAGACACATGGAATCGGGTGTCCATGATTCATCTTTTTTTATTCTCGGCGATGCTCACAGTGCCCAACATCCAGGTTGTCCCTGGCTAGAGACCACTCGTCTCGTGCCAGCGCAGACAATATCAATACCCGAGTCCATGTCGCCCTCCCCATGCAGCAACCACCGAACGGACGCCGGCATGTTTGGTGCGTCGATCGTATGTTGATGCCTTTTCGACCCTATATCGCCGCCGTCGCCGCCATGGCTCGCCCGGTTTGCCTTTTGCAATTGCAGCCAGATGCCTCTCGGTGCCACCACACCCAGATGCGCCTTTCCAGCGCCGAAGGCGTATCATTCCCTCAGTAAAACACACACAAGTCCCTCCTACTGCACCTTGTCTTTTTGCCAGAGCTGCGCAGACCCGTGATATACCCCTCCTGGTTCACGAATTCGTCATCCCAAGAGGAAAAAAAGGCGAAAAAAGCCCAAGCAGTTTGCCGCGGATAGCTACTGCGACGCAGGACGCAATAGATTGGGACCGTGCAGGAGCAGTGATCAAACACCAGGCCAGCCTCGGCAAGAGGGATCTTGAGAGGTGAGGTTGGAATTGAAGTTTCCCACCCCCGGTCTCGAGTCCGCCCCGGGATTCGAACCCCGCGTTTGTCAGCCCGACGTGATCCGAACCTCGAAGCGCCGTGATGAACTCCTCTCCTGTTGTTGGTTGGATCCATTTTCAGCTCGGCAGCGGCCAGGGTTGCCACTGCACATCAACTCAGCGCGCGCGCTGGGTTGGACAATGCTATGCAGCACTATAAGAAGAAAGGCAAATCAGGCACCCGACATCAAGATATCACACAAACACCATGCTGGAAGCCGCTTCACACCCCCGAACTTTGTCTGCCTCTTTTTTACTAGACAGTGCTAGCGCGGCGACGGGAGGGTTCGGGATCATCATATCTGAGTTTCCAGGAGGCCTTGTCGGCCAAGCGCTGCATCAACACTTTGCATTGCTGCTCACTGGCACGCCTCCGGGCCGACCACCCCCGCCGCCGCCGCCCCCCTCAGTGAGTCGGCCCCGGTCAACTAAGGTAAGCAGATCTGACCGTGCGCTCTTCAAGTGTTCCATATCTCGTCCACCGCCTTTGGATTGCATGCGACGGTTCACTCAATCTCATGGCTTCTTTTTAACAACGGTGCGGGTTCAACGCAAAAGTCTGAGTCGAGCTAATTAGTCCAACTTGACTCTCTCCTCAGTAACCAAAGCTGTGAATATTTTGCGTCAACTACAAAGTGTAACAGCGCTTTTGCATTGTTCGTCCCATCTTGTTCCTGAACAACACACACAAAGATGGTGTGTCGCTCGGGCGGTTACATGGGATCTTGCAAGGGCTTTTCTACTAGGTGCTCTTGTGTTTCAAGTCGATCATCCTCCTTTGAGTGGTCCGTCGCTTATACAAGTGATTTCAAAACTTGTTGACCAGATTCTGGAGAATCTTGGGTCCGTTCTACAAATAGTAATAAGGTCAGATAGGGCGGGTGTTGGGTCGGTTTTGAGCCGCAGTATATGTACCTGCGCGGCGACGAATCTGTACAGTACACAAATCATGACAAAAAGTCCGGTTTTCTTTCCGTACTTAATTAGTCGAGGAGCTGAAAGCTTGACTAGGTGCCTGATTTGGATTTGCAGCCCAGCGTTGGATCTTGATCTTGGGATTTTTGTCAGCCCTGTAGTGTAGTGTAGTGGCCACGGCTGAAACATGAAGAATCCAAGGTTGGTATAGGTATGTATCACGAACCGGTACCCAGAAGCCTTTTTTTTTTTTTTTAAGTCTTGTACATTGGCTAAGGTAGGTATGCCAAGCCTAGAATTCTCACGAGTATCAGGCAGGACATGCATACGATACTAATCATAAACAGAACTCGAGAAGTGTCCCCCGTAAGCAAGCACTTTATTCATATCCGCATCAACATTCAAGACTTGGCATATATGTATCCGATCTCTAACTCAGTCAATGTTAACTGAGCGAGCCTGGTTGCAGAAGAATTTACTTAGGAATACTTGATATAAAAAGGACACACCTCGGAGGAGAAGATTCATGCGATACTTTGTTGTGTGGTATGTATGGTTATGGTATGTGGTTAGGAGGGAGGAACCTGCAGATCTTGTAACAAGCGAACGGGCCAATCTGGTGGTCCAGGGCGCTTGTTTATATAAGATTTTGTAACGAGCCATCCAAGGTACTTAACCACCGGATACTGGTGCCGTGTAGAGGTAGGTACATGTAAGAATGGGGCAGGTTTGTTTCAACATCCATCATCATCATCGGGTTTGCCGGCCGGTCGTAACCAAGGGCCCAACATGCAGACCTGAATGGGCGGTTGTTTCGCCTGGGAATGGAATGAGGCACAGTTGCTGACCGGTATTACACGTTCAGTTTTCGGAGATTTGGATCTTATGTATCTGGGCTGCTGTGCCGTGCCGTACTCCGTGAGCTTGGATTGGGGGTGATGAGATCTGGCCCGGTTCTGGAATTCTGGAACGATCAAACATATATGGACATGGGCACCTACCTGTATTGACTGCATGGTCGAATTTTAAAACCCCCTGGAGAAGAAAAACTTCTAGAAGCCTGGGCAAGAGTTAAGGGCTCGGTTCAATTTCTGGCGTACAATATGAGACCTCTGTTCTGTGCTTGATGGGTAAGGACTGGGGCATATAAGTATGGCATCAAGTCATTGTCCATGAACTAAAGCCGCCGAGGCCCACCGAATCTGGAAGTGGTTTTTTTTTTGTGGCCATAAACCCATTGGCTATGGTTTGCTTACTCAGTTCTGTATTGACCCATAGTTCGAGGAAAGTCTGTTCATCGCCGTACATGGCTGAATCGAGGGCAACCGGAGGAACTGGTCTGGTATCCTGGTTGTAGCGTAGTTCTGTTCTTTTCTTGTCCAGCGTTACCTGTGGTTTTCTAGCCTTTTCTGTTCAGACGTTAGGTAGAAAGAAGAGGTTTGAGATTATTGAACGGATACTGGCCTCTCATGGGGGCTTGTGACGTGACAGGAGCTGAGACTTTATGAAGTTCTCCTTAATCAAGGAGTGTGTCCATCTGTCCATGCGTTCTGGTATTCTATTTCCTGTCTACTAACATAGCAGATATCTACATGTCAAGTATTTCCGACGCAGGTAGTTTGTATTGGTGTTGTTTATGTTGCTGGCTTGTAGGACTCTCAGACAACATATTCCTCCCGAGTGCTCCCATTCATGACCATGACAGTGATCTGCCCAAGTACTGGCAATTTTCCCGCTATAAGCGGAGTCTCAGTATGCTCAGCGAACATCATGTTGAGGTTCAGGGGGAAGAAAATTGCGAATAGGAGAGGAAATAACGGATGCTGTGGATCACGGGATGAGGATGGTGTACCTGAGATATCCGAGACAGTAATGATACTCCTAGGTATAGTCCAGATGTGGAAGTTGCACACGGGCGGATAACCCAAGTCCATCGTACGTAGTCCACAGTATCACATAAACGCAGATAGGCGGTCGTGTACTTCACGCCGTCAGGCGAGGTGAAGAAGAAAGAACTGAGATGATGATGGAAATTCGAGCAGATGAACCAAGAGGGCCCAGGTCGAGTCTGCCCAGTCGCAGTGATGTGGGATGCATAAAAGGACCCTGGGCGCCCATTGAGCTGTATATGATCCCCGTCAATCATCTCATTCTCAAGCAGGCTACGAGGCAAGTACAAAGTGAACACTAACAGTTATCCACCTAACTAACATGAGTGATTATAGTTCCCCCAGTCTCTCTTCAAACACCATGAAGCTAGCCATATCGACACTCATCGCCGTCACGGCAGCCTTCAAGGTCATGGCTGCGGACTCTGTCCTGGTAACCAGCATCTACAACGTCACCGATAGCACCTGGGATAGTATAGGCGCTTGGCAGAGAGCCGATCAGATGCCAGCCCTGCCTCTGGATGCCACTGGAGGTTGTCGCTACTACCCCTATCTCCCTTACCTCGACTGGACTGAGCTTTGCTTTGACTGGGGAAATTCGCGTGGCCATTGGACTATTGGCAATTGCCAGAGGAGATGTTTTATGGTCGAACATATAAATTATATCACTCCTGATGTCGAATTGACCACCTGGTCTGAGCAGAACTGCACTTGGGACTTATGGGAGGAGCAAATACACTGGGAGAACGTTGGTTGGATTTGTACCACAGATAGGAAACACCAGGTGAAGGGGGAAAACCGGGATAGTGAATAAGCTCATGATCTCAAAGTGGAGTGGAAAATGGAGTTTGAACTTTTGGAAGGTTGGAAGTGGTTGCATCAGAAATAGTATCAACAGCAGACTACATTCGTCATTGCCAAAGTTTGCTTGAAGCGGGACCAAATACAATTCGATCCGTGGAGTTTGATATTCCGATTGGAACGCGACGAGGTTTATAAAGGCGCCTAATATTCAGGCACCACTACTCTTTTATACAGGCAGCAGTCCAGTTTGACTTTCTAGACTAGTGTGACGAATCCACTAGTATAGAACCCTACCACTAGGCTACGGACCCCCTTTCTTCAAAAGGATGTAGAATTTCAAGTCGAACGCCGACTTGAAATCAAGGGTTATATACATATCGTGACAACTAGAGGCCTTTGTTCAAGCCAGTTAAAGCATTTATTCGAGCCAGTTAGAGTATTTATTCGAGTAAGTCAAGATATTTATTTAAACTAGTTAAGATATTTATTTAAGCTACTTAAGATATTTATTCGAGTTAGTTAAGACATTTATTCGAGCTAGTTATAGTATTTATTCGAGCTAGTTAGGGTATTTATTCGAGCTAGTTAAGGCATTTATTCTAATATTATAAGTCTAGTTAAGACATTTATTCTAGTCTAGTTAAGGCATTTATTCTAGCTAGTTAAGGTATTTATTAAGTCCAGTTAATGCATTTATCCCAACAGGAGTAGTGCCTGTATCTAAGAAGACTGGTGCCTGTATATGAGAGGACTGGTGCCTGTATATTAGGGGTCTTTATAAAGTGCCAGCCCATGGTGTCTAAGCTTACAACATGTAATCTTTTGTAACGACCCTGCTCCTCAGCTATCGTGACTCATTAACTCATGTCAAACAAACCGTGGAATCACCCGTACCACCAAACAGGATGTATCAAAGTCTTGTGTGATATATAACAACCAAGATCTGGTTTGCTAGATTCGTTCAGATGTTGGATTCCCTAGCTCCTTTCCACCGAACTCTGTCAAACGCACAGTTCTTATCAAAATATACTTTGGTATCTTGGATTCTCAAACCGTTACAGCTCCAAGTAAGTTGAAGGAGTCGAAGGCCACGACATGCAACTAACATATCCTCCGCCTCCTCTAGCATTTGTATCATTCTACCATACCAACTACACACACAGCGATGAAGCTCACCTTTGGAACTACTCTCTTCGCCATCGTCTTCTCTGCTACCATCATCAGAGCGGACTCATTGGACGTAATTAACATCCACAACAGCGACGGACATTGGACTGCCGTTGGCGTTTGGTAAAAAGACGGAGCCATTCGTCCGGTTGACGCCTTAAAACACTGTCGCGAAACTCCCGATGTACCCTACGAGGATTGGAGCGAGATTTGTTTCGACTGGGAGAAAAACAGGGGACATTGGATAGCGAATAATGTGAAGAGATGCTTCCTCAAGGGGCCAGAGACGGCGATCACTTCAAGTGCTGGTTGGTCAACACGGAGCGAGCTGGTGTGTAGTTGGTAAACAACCAGGGTGTTTGTCTCGCACCATTTGTATCGTGCAACTCGACGGCTAGCAAATAACTTGAATGCGTCATGACTGTTGCTCCAAAAATCTAGTTGATGCATTCAAACAACAAGCCTAAATCCCCCCAAAAGATTACAGTCTATCGAATCTCGCAGGGAGAACGGCATTAATTCCATAGGGTCTTATCATGAACTACAACCTAATATAGCAGTAACTAACCCGTAGAAACCAAATTCGACGTGTCGTGCATACCGCCTCTTCTTTCACCAGCCCTTGAAGAAGGTGCCTTCTTTCAGGGGGGCTAACAGGGTTATTTACTCCGTCCCGCGCTAAATGGTTGGCCGCACAACCACCTGACCGTTGTCCTGCTCTCCAATATCATTTCCATCCAAAGAACCCGTATTCTACACTAAGAAGATTGAACCAACATTAGGTAAAGAAAAATATAGCAAATGCAAGAAGAAACATATACGGAAACACTTTATTTGTTCCCCTTGCTGGGCGTGACACTGGAAAGGGGCACACAACCGATTTTTTAACAAACGGCCTGATTACCTAACCAACCGCCAGGCGAATCAGCCCCACAAGCTGATTATACGGGTTACATAAGCCCCAAAACCGGAGCAAGCACCAACAACTTGCAAGGGTGCATAGTCTAGTGGTCAGGACGGTTCGTTGTGGTTTCTCAGGAATCCCAACCCCCGAACAAACCCCGGTTCGATTCCGGGTGCGCCCACTACTTTTGCTACTTTTGCTCAAGTACACTTGACTTTTATTTCTCACATTTCAATCAGATCCCTTATACGGATTGATATACCAGATATATTTATTCTTAACATTTTGTCCAATTTCATAATATTCTTCTTCACCTGCGGAACTGCCTTGATTTTCCTCTGTAAAACGTACCAACTACAAACCGGAGGATGAGTAGCTTGTCACATTTTACACGGCACTAGGCAAGTGTACAGTACTTCACAATAAACAGACAAACTGCACTCCTGCCTTGCTCGTGACTTCAAATGCACTTGATTAGGATGCGCTGTTTCTACAAGAAAGGGGCATCGAGAATGATAAACCAAACCAGTCAACTCCGGCTCCAATACCCTCCCCAAAAAACCTGTGAAAAAGAAGCTCAAGAGGTTGCACTAATGGCAAATGCTGAAAATTCAAAAATAAGAATTACATGTCATGTACTCGACGAAGAAGCCGCCCATCAGTCCCTCGTCACCTGGAAACACTGGCATAAAACTCGGTCGCCAGAGACAGGTACTAATTAACTCGTCATCCATGCGCAAAAGGTGGACTGCTTTCCTAATTCCCGATAAACATGTTGACCTGTATAGAGCATCGAGTCAGCCGTCTGTCTCCCTGGGAGCTAATATTGGTGGTAGGATGGAAATCACTCACCGCCATGAAGATGCAACACAAACTCATATATGGGCTCAGTCTCTCCCCTATCCTCGCGCACTTCCAGAATACACCCAACACACTGGATTCAGTTAGCCACCATGATACCAAAGTTGTCATGCCTGGGATAGCTGCGCATCGTTCATCCCCAGCTGGGTAGTTTGGAAACTGTCCGCTATTCTGCCCATCCTACAGCACCGCCCGCTCATGATGGCCCCGCCCTTGCTGATCCCAATCACCAAGGCATCGACCCAAAAGACAAAATCCGCCATAGGGAAGCTGTCACTCACCCATCCTTATTCCGATCCAGAATCGCGGGCATTAGCGCGTGCACGTAGGCGGATGTGCAGACGAGGAGGAGAATGACGAGCAATAAGCTCTTGAGGTTGAAGAGGGCAGACTAGATTTCGATATGTTAGTCCCTGCCACCCACCCCAGTACCTGTGTTGCCTTTCTTCGAGGGAAAGCGCGGGCCCCATCCCCCATTCAGCCAGTCCTGCTGCCTTGGTTTGCACCAGCCGTATTCTTTCCTATGCCCATAATATCCTCGACGCCGGCACTTTGCCACTCCACAGTTCCCTCGACGTGTATGACGAGAAACGTACCATCTTTCTCTGGACCTCCTTGAATAGCTGTGTTGGTGTGCGCGGGTTCGCGATGAGATCTCGTCGTGGGATGTCGATCGACCGCTCGTCGCCCTTTCGTATGTCTGAATGAAGGCTTATTACTGTCGGGTATTATATCTTCGATCGTTCAGTCGTTGGTCGCAGCGCGCGTTTGGCGTTTTGGCCGTGAATCAAAGTCGCCTGTGTTCGTTGACTGATGACGAAACATGTCTTTTGGATTGAAGCTTTCGCTTCTCTGAGGCCAGGGTGGTACCTCCAGGGTGGCTTGGCTTGGCAAAACCCACCGGGCAGGCACTAACCCCACATTTTCAAGGCGTGGTGGGGCCGCGTTTGAATTTCCCGAGTTACACGAAGCAGGGATCTCACTTTCAACGGGACGACCAGAGCCTCAATTGTAGCTTCTACACCTTCAACACCCGAGCATTCTACCTTTGCGCGAACCAACAGAAACGGCGACCCCAGTCGACGCGCCCCCAGTCAAGAACTATACAACAGTGGGAATATTCTCAAGCTTTTGTTACCGCTTCCACCTTTTATTCGCCATCTCGAACACATTGCGCAAACCCAACTCTCGCTCCTACCTACGTCACGAACGGTATCCCCGACACACAAGCCCATCAAGCAAAAACACCACCAACACATCTCCAAAGATGGAACCCCGAGCCAGAGCCGGCAAAAATGTCGGCAAGATGAATTTCAACCAGACAGAGCGTACGCTATTATTCTCCCTCTCTCTCCCCCCTCAAACACCCCCCCACCCCCCCCATAATCTAACCATGTCACCCCCAACCAAACAGTGATGCAAATGCTCTACGGCCACGGCGACGTAGCCCAGCCCCTCCCGGAAACAGTGCGCGTCCTAGACGAAATAGCAACAGACTTTATCCAAGGCATCTCGTTCGAGGCAACCCGCGCAGCGCACCACGCCGGCCGCCAAAAAGTCAAATTCGAAGACTTTGAGTTCGCCATGCGCAGGAACCCAGCGTACATGGGCAAGATCCAGGAGGTATTTGAGAAGAAGAAAGAAATCGAAAATGCGCGCAAGAATTTCAGTATTGAGGATCAGCTTGCCAAGGATGAGAAGGCTGCTGCTAAGAATGCGGAGAGGAATGCGGAACGTGCTGCTGAAAGGGAGGAGAAGAGGAGGGAGCGGGAGCGCGAGAGGGAGAGTAAGAGTGGTGGTGGGAAGGGGACGGTTGGTGGGGCGGGGAATAAGAGGGGGTTTGAGGAGATTAGTCGGGGGGAGGAGGAGGAGGATGATGCGCTGTTTGGTGGGGATGATGGGGATTTTTTGGGGGAGGGGGGAATGCAAAGGGTTGAGGAGTTGCTTGGTGAGGGGGATGATGATTTGAATGTTGAGGCTGATATTGGGATGGCTTCCAAGAAGTAGTTTGTGGGAGGGTGATGCTGATGGGCTGCGTTCTGGTGTCAATTTGGCACGCGTTTTCTTTTGTCGCGCATATTGGGTTTATCTCTGGGCCATAGCTGGCGGTGACCTCGGGCTTGAGGTTTTGGCTTTGTTCTTTTCGGTTGCATAGCGAAGGTGTACTTTTTGTTTTCTTTATGTGTTGCTACATGAGAAACGGCACATACGGTAAGGGCTGGACGGGCATGATAAGGAGTTAGGGGGATCACATTAAATCTCTGGTATTTCATTACTTGGCGTTGCTATATTTACTGGCACCTTGCGATTTATATCGGTGCATCACTGCTTGGTTTCGGCGTCATGTACATCCTGTGCTCATTTGACGGGTTAGAGTGAATGGGATATCAGATACCACTGTTGCATATAGACCCCCATAGCGACACCACTTCCCAGCGAGAACCGGTAGTAGAGGAACGCCCATCCCAACTGCGTGAGTGGTTAAGTGGTCAGTACGATGCCGGTTCTCGACGGGCCCAGCCCGTTTGTGTTTGGTCGCGGTCTGGGGTTCTGAGACGTCGCGGGTTCGACCCCGGCGTCAGGCCAGCCCTTCTCTCTTTTTTTTTTTGCTTTTTTGCTTTATTATACCCATTGTCCTCGGCTTGGTCAGAGACTAGAGTGGAGTGAAGGCTATGCTAGCTGCCCAGCATGAAATAAACACAACGGTTCATCCTTCTTAATTGTACTAATGAATCTGGGATACAACGACATAACAAGTCTCGTATCCATACATCATCTGCTAGAAACATAAGCAAAGTTGTTGTCATTTGGTCAACACAACTCTTGTGTGGAAGAAAACAAAACCAATTTACATATCACGCCAGTACGCCCCGACATGAACCGGTAAATCGCCAAGTCCCCTCAGAACTTCCTCCAGTTTGTCCGGATCAACTTCTTCCTCGTCCAGGGCATCCTCGCCTGTCATCTCAGCAACAACGCGTTTGGTGTCCTTCCAGGGGACATCAAACAAGCCCGAGTTGATCTGACACATTCTAATCTCGCCAGGCCCATCGCCGCCACCACACCTTTTGCTATTGGTCCTCTCTTTCGAAATAAGCCTCATCAAATGACCCATCGCAGGCGAAGTAGCACGGAGGATATCCCTTGGCGAGTCCCGGCCTTTTCCGTATGCCTTGCTGGTGAATAGACAGCCGATCCAGTGCTGCTTTCTGGCTTCATTTGCAAGGGCGCTCATGCTTGCGGCAAATTTTCCCTTGCCCTTGCCGCCTCCAACTGCTGGACCCGAAGAAGCAGCTGCCGTTCTGGATGGTAAGGGAGGAGGAGGAATAAGCAAAGCCGTGCCGACCAACTTTCGAGGATCGGAAGAATACCGCTTGCAGTGAGCATTGTACACCTTGAAGGCCTCGGGGTAGGATTTCCGAAAGGCTAGTGCGATGCCGCCGCCCCAGGAGCCTATGGCGTTGCAGGCGTGGATTAGGACGGTGTTTGGCGGCGCCGAGAAGAGGTCGCCTTGGATGTCAGTTATTCTGATTAGCTGACCAGGTCTTGTTGGGGGTCCTGGGGTTTGGGTTGGTTGTTCGGCCTGGTCGGTGGGTGTTTCTTGGGGCTGTTCTGAGGAGGACACTTTTGTTCGGGGAGGTCGTGATTGTGATGGTGATGATGGTGGCCTGTTTTCTTTGGATGCTTCCATGTTGAAATTTAACCGAGAGGGAGATGGAGAGTCTCGGGCCGGCTCCGTTCCTTCTTTCCGTCCTTGCCCTTGTCTTTCGTCTTGCCCTTCGCCTTTGGGTTGGGGAGAAGGAGTGGATTTTGAGGAGGCATCATCTTGGGTTTCTTGGCGGATAGGTCGTTGGGCACGGGTTGACGATGAGGACCCAAAGTTCAACTTGGTCTGCTTAAACTTGCGTTCTCCTCCGGCTAGAGAGGCTTTCTTAAAGCCGTCTGCTGTCCGCTTGGAAGCCATTTTTATGTCGATTAAACTTGACCGTTCACGGTATTGTTGAACTCGTTGGAGGAAGTCGCAGCCCGGATGAAGTTGGAAAAAGGGACCAGAGCGATGACTTGTTGTGGATGATTTTACGTATAAATAAAAAGAACCTTATTCTTCGGGAGATTTACTTAGGAATAATTTATGGTTTGGACGTCGAGATGCGTCATGCGGTGAGAGACAGGAAGCAGCGTGGTGGCTAACATGGGACGAATAAGAAGTTCAGACCGTGCCAAGACTGCCAGTGAACCTTACCGCATACCGAGTACAGATACCATCATTCTGATCGAGAACACAGTGCCCAAGTTGGGGTTGTTAATGCTTCGAATGAAAGTTCAAACTTGTATCCTAAATATCACCTAAGAAAACACTCCTGAGAATCAATGTATTTTGCAGAAACATAGATTTAGGTTGTTATAACATCTAGTAGTAGAACCGAACTGTGTACATATGATATACACAATACCAAACCATTACCGTCAATGGCATAAATTCCTTATCAGCTGTGGTAAGAACCTGGAGGTGTGGCAAGTAAATCCGGGCCGAGTCAAGACCAATTCATTCACTAGATAAACAGTGCAACTTGCATTTTCGATTTCCCCTTGGTGTTTTCTTTTCAGCACTGTCGGTCCGATAACAACC
This sequence comes from Rhypophila decipiens, assembly GCA_033297075.1. Classification (NCBI taxonomy): domain Eukaryota; kingdom Fungi; phylum Ascomycota; class Sordariomycetes; order Sordariales; family Naviculisporaceae; genus Rhypophila; species Rhypophila decipiens. The sequence goes on from MU858156.1 coordinate 114,756, forward strand.
TGAGAGTTTGAAGCTGAAGAGCATTTCGGTGCCAAGGAGTATCAACACAGTGTAACAGTGTGGAAACCCCATCCCCACACTCCGGGCCGCTGAAGCAGGGATCCTGTGGCTCTGGCAGCTGCAGCTAGTCGCGTCCCCTGGTCCCCAGTCGCGACATCATTCGGTAAACGACAACTTTGGGAAAGGAGCTATTCCCGGTCTCAAACAACAAACGACAACATCGACAACAATAATCACGACGACATCCATCAACATCGCCCGCCGACATATCGAAATCGAATCGACAAAAATGATCCCCCATCGGTAACCGCCCACCATGACCGAGTTAGCAGCTGGGCAGAGGATCGAGCTGAGCGATGGCCGCCTCGGCTTCATCCGCTTCGTCGGCCAGACAGCCTTTGCCGCCGGCGAATGGGTCGGCATCGAGCTGGACGAAGACACGGGCAAGAATGATGGCAGCGTCCAGGGCGAGCGCTACTTTGACTGCCAGATGGGCTTTGGCATGTTTGTGCGCCCAGTAACCGTCACCGTCCTCGCGCAACCACCGCCGCCGCCGCCTCAGCCAAAACCAGCTGCCAAGCGGCCTGCTTCCCGCCCGAGCAGCATGCTCACACAGTCCGCCACTCGCAAGGGCAGCATCGACGCTGGACTTAACAAGCGAATGAGCCTCAATGCTCCTAGTCCCAGTCCCGTCCCCAGGCCAGGCTCACGGCCTTCGAGCGTGATAAGAGTCAGTTCGGCGACTTCTTACCCATCAAGTCGCAAGACATGATATACTAATACTATCTCCCATCCAGTCTCCCACAAAGTCCCCAACAAAACAGTTAGGCTCTGTCTCGTCGAGTGCAGCGCCATCCCGAACCGGCACCCCTTCCAATGCCACCAAACCACCGGGGGCTACCAAATCACGCCCATCCATCAGCCAGTCACGGCCACCGATGGGTCCGCCGCCACCACCGGGCTCCCGAACAACCCGAGTTTCATCCGTCTCCACCGTAAGACAAACAGGCGCCGCGGCTCCGGCTAGGTCACTCAGCGGTAGGGCGCAACCAGCCGGCGGCAGACCAGGCGCCATCCGAGCGGGAGGAAACGGTAGGAACATGTCCCAAAGCTCACTATCAAGCATGGGCAAAGGCGGAGGCGGAGGAAGCGAAGCCGGCACCGCGTCTCCTAGAAAGAGCAGCGATGACGAGATTCTGTCACCTCAACCTACCAGCCCGGTCCAGGCGAGAACTCGAGCGCTGGAAAAGCTCGCAGGTCAAATCCCCCCGGCTGTTCGACCCACGCCAGCAGCTGCACCGGCGGCACGAGTCCCCTCAGTGAGCGCCTCTGCTATGAACAAGGAAATCGAGGATCTCAAGGCCAAGCTGCGAGTATTAGAAAAGAAGAGGATGGAAGACCGGGAGAAGCTCAACAGCTTGGAAAAAATCAAAGGCGAGCGAGACAAGTTTGAGCGAATCATCCAAACCCTACAGATCAAGTACCAACCGCAGACGCAAGAAAATGCCGACTTGAGGAAACAACTCAAAGAGGCAGAACAGAGACTCTACGCGGTTGAAGAGCTCCAAGCAGAACATGAGACCTCGATGGAACTGGCACTCCTAGACAAGGAAATGGCCGAAGAAATGGCCGAAGTCCTGAAAGCCGAGCTCGACGCGCTCAAAGAAAAGTCCGAAGAACTCGAGCTCGAAGTCGAAGTCTTGCGCGAAGAAAATGCAGAATTCACCAAGGGCATGTCCCCCGAGGAACGAGCCAGCACAGGCTGGCTACAAATGGAGCGAAACAACGAGCGCTTACGCGAGGCTCTTATCCGACTCCGGGATATCACCCAGGAGCAAGAGGAAGAACTCAAAGACCAGATCAAGGACCTACAGGGACAAGTACGTGACCTGGAGGGCATCAAAGAGCAGCATGTCGCTGCGAAAGATAAACTCGCGGTAGCGGAATCTAAAGTGGAGGACCTGCGCGAGCAGCTTAACAACGCGCTCGGAGCGGAGGAGATCATAGAGAGTCTTACCGAAACGAATATGAATCAGGCCGAGGAGATCAAAGAACTCCGCGCTATTATTGATGATTTGGAGAGCCTAAAGGAAATCAACGACGAGCTGGAAATCAACCACGTGCAAAACGAAAAGGAGCTGCAGGAAGAAATCGACCTCAAGGATGCCCTCATTGCGGAGCAGCTCCGCCAGGCGGCGGTGGAAAAGGAGGCGATGGACGATATGGAGTACACGCTCTCACGCTTCCGCGAACTGGTGACGAGTCTGCAGACTGACCTGGAGGACATGCGCGCTTCCCACGCGGTGACGGAGAATGAATCCGAGCAGCTGAATTCCCGGTCGAGAGCGATGATGGACCTGAACATGAAGTTGCAGATCTCGGCGGCCAAAGCACAGGTCAAAACGATTGACCTGGAGTTGAGACGCATGGAGGCGCAAGAGGCGGAGCAGCATTTGGAAATTGTGAAATTGTTCTTGCCCGAGAGTTATACCTCTGATCGGGACTCTGTCCTTGCGCTGTTGAGGTTTAAGCGGTTGGCGTTTAAAGCGAACTTGCTGAATGGGTTTATTAAAGAGCGGGTGGGTGGTGCTCAGCCTATCCACCCCGGTCACGAGGATGATGTGTTTGATGGGTGTGATGCCATTGACAAACTTACATGGGTGAGTGCCATGTGTGACCGGTTTGTCAACGCCATCAGTCATTGCTCTTTGGAGCAGTTTGCCAAGTTCGAAGGAGCGTTGTATGAGCTTAAACCGGTGGAACAAGCGCTTGATAGGTGGATTGATGGACTACGAAGTGATCAGCTCAAGGAGAGGCAGTGTGCTAGTGAGCTGCAGAGGACGATCAGCTTGATGACGCACTTGGGCGAGGTGCATATTCCTACTTCTGCGACTACTGGGGATTTGGAGAATGTGGCGGATGATATTCATATGCGGTCGTTGTTGATGCAGAGCCATTTGGAGAGTGCGGCTATTAGCTTTACTTCGTTGAGGAGTATGGTGCAGAGGGTTATACCGGGGAGGAGTGGTGGCGATGGTGCTGCTGTTACTGCTACTGGTGCTGAGGAGGGAGGAGAGGCGGCGGTTGCTGAAGTAGCAGCAGCAGGAGAGGATGATGAGCTGGCAGCGTACTTTGCCAAGACATCCGAGGCGGTTATTACACAGACGCGCAGCACCAAGGTCATTGCCGCCAAGACGGTCCGGTACCTCGAGGAACTCAAGGAGCGGTCTCTTTCCCTGGCGCCGGAAACCCTGGAGGCGTTTGAGGCTGCTGAGAGCGCTACCCAGGAACTTGCGTCAATGGCGCGTCGTATCGGACTGGAACTCCACAAGCTACTCAACGAAGAAGGTCGCACCGAGCCGTATACCTACGCCGAAGTCCAGAGCTGGGTGACCAACCTCGCCCAAGAGATTTTCAAGTCTGCAGAATCAGATCTCTTCTCGACGTACATGACGAGATTGCGCTTGGTGACGGGGCAGATTTCGGATCTCGCCGCGCTAAGTCAAGATCTAACCCAGACTGTCGAGTTCGAAACCTCGACAGCACCCTGGATTCTACGGGCCAAGGAACTGCGAGACCAGCGAACGATCCCCGTCGACAGGGAGGAAGAGATGCGCCGACTCAAAGAAGACGTCCAAGCTGCCAGGCGGGACGTGGCCCTCCGCGAAGAGAGTCTCAGCGTGGCCCAGGTCAAGATCGAAACCCTCGAGGCACGCATGCGCGACGCAAACGTCAAGGCTGTGCGGATGGCCGAGCTGGAGACGTTGCTCGCGCAGACCAAGGAAGAAGTGGCTGTGCTCAAGGATGATCTCGGCCGGACTGATCGGGAGCTGAGGGTGCTGGAGGCGGAGAGGGATAAATGGGAGCGGATGGCCAAGGAGGGGGCGCAAATCGGAGCTGTTGTCGGTGGCGCAAAGAATGGAGAAGGTGATGCCGCGCGAAAGGAACGGGCTGTTGCTACCGCGCGGGAGATGGATCTCTTGAAGCAAGAGATTGAGGCTCTCCAGGGGGCTGTCAGGTATCTCCGGGAGGATAATTACCGCGCCAGGGTGAAAGAGCAGGGCGGGTTTGAGTGGCTGAGTGAGCCTTTGGGTGGCAAGAAGGCAGCTGGGTTGGCAGAGCAGAGGAGACAGGCGGTTGTGAAGGAAGGCCGGGTTGTGCTTGGTGAATTGGTTCGTCTTGCAGGAGACGCACGGATTTATGAGCTTGAACAGCTGGGCGCGAGCGTAGAGGGGTTGAGCAGATGGAAGCCGGCCAAGTCGACGCCGCAGTGGTGGGTTGCGCGGCAGAGGGAGGAGTTTGAGGAGTGGAAGGGCTGGGAGGCGGCTGTTGGGAAGAAGGCGGCTGCTGTTTTGAAGACGGGTCTTGTTGGTCATAGAGATGGGGGGGAGAGGAGGGAGCGGAATAAGGCTGTGGCTAGGTTGCAGATTCGCTTGCCTGGGGATGAGAAGAGAAAGACCACGACGGCGCAGGAGGTGCAGATTGTTGGGTCGAGAGAGTGGGAGGGCTTCAAGGGGCGGAGGTTGATTGGGCTGTGAAGCCACCTCGCGTTACTTGATGGTCAAGATGGGCAGACGTTCTTGACGTAGCGTACGAGGACGCAGCGGAGTGTGTTTTATTCCGAGGCACGTTCTGTTGTTTGTATTAGTATGGTCTGGTACATACCAAGGACGGAGCCAGGACATGGGATTCAGCGACATGTAAAATATTTGATACCACCTACTTGGGCATGACTGGGTGATTCCAGATTAGTTAGATGCCTCAGCTGTTGATATAAATGACGGAAGCGGTACATTGACAGGTGAACCTCGCCCGACTTGAGATTGCCAGTGTCTACCGTAGCTGATGTCTAGGTAATGACTTTAACCCAAAACAGCGATACTATTTCTTCTTCTTATCCTTCTTCTTCTTCTCAACCGCCCCACCACCCGACGGCCCTGCATCAGCGCCTCCTCCTCCCATCCCCCCCATAGCCCCCATCAAGGCACTCATATCCGGCATCCCAGGCATACCCCCCGCCCCCCCAGGCCCCCCCATCTCCTTCATCATATCCTTCAAGAAATTCTCGCTAACCCCCCCGCCCGTCATGGCAGGCGAATAATGCGGCAACAATTCACTCATCTTCCAACCCCTAGGCACAGCAGGACGCGGCCACTTCTCACCAGGCTTCAACTGAGGCGGGGGCGGCGCACCCCTCACCACCACCCTCAACGCGGGACTCTCATCCGTCACCACATTCTTTTGCAAATGCTCCGCAACAAGGACGTACAAGTGGTGCTTGTTCTTGATATTGACTACCTGTCCGGCAGACTGGAGCTGTTTGAGGTTGACCTTGACTCGTCCCGGGTTGGCCCAGTCCTTTGGGTGGAGCTTGCCTGCTTCTAGGACCACGCTCAGGCGCAGGGATGCGCAGGCGTTTACGATTTCTGTTGCGAGGGGGTTGGGTACTGCGAGGGATTTGGAGACTCGTCGGCCTTCGGCGCGCGAGCGGGTTGCGTCGAAGTAGACGGGGTAGAGGCATTGGTAGGTCTTGTAGGCGCTGTTGTCGGTTGTGGTGAGCATTTCGGGGTAGCCTGCTGGTTGGGGGATTGGTTTTTGGAATTGTGGTTGTTGAGGGGGGGTTGGTGCTGGTGCTGGATTGCGCGCGCGGATGATGTCTGTGTCGGCAAAGTCGTCAATGTCGCCCTCGGACGGGTCCGACATGTCGACGTCCGAGTCGGAGACTTCTTCTATTCTTGGGTGGGACATTTTGGCGGTTTGGCGGTTTGGCTGGGGCAGTTGGTGGGTTTGCTTTTGAATATGGTCGTCTGAGGTGGTCGGGATGTGTGGTCTTTTTTGTCTGTTACTGAATTCGTCGAGACAAGGACTCGAAATAGCTTCAAGTGGCGGAGAGGTTGTGGTCGAGACAGGTGGAATGCGCACCAAAGTGTGGGTGGGGTGGACAGTTTTGGAGCTTCATCCAAAATGGTGGGGTTTGCTCCTTAGCCCCCAAGGCCTGAAAGTTGCAGTGGATTTAAGGTGCGGTCAGTGCGTTTCTCGGTCTCTTTGCGGGGATTAACGAAGCGGAGCCGAACTCCACCGGGACGGGCCGTTCTGGACCACACCGGGCAAGTTGGATGTCGTCTCGTCATCGGCTTCCTTTCACTTTCACCCCGTCAAAATTTGGACACCAACCTCTATACAGTATTCTACGGTAAATAGTCAACCTGTACTACCTAACCAGGGCCCTTGCTCGTGACCTGAAACGCCTTATTATCTTGTCAAATAGGCCCTTTACAAGCTGAGAAAATACATTATTTCTACAACAAAAACACATTATCAAAGTCGCTGGCAGGCCTAGCAACCTTGTCAACCAGGTATACCGATTTGTCTATTTACCGTGGAGTACTGTACAATGCACAACGCGACACCACTTCGCGTTGTTCGGATTACATCTTGGTGTTCACCAACAACAGCACCTTGCAAGCTTCTCATTCAACCCCAACCCTCCACGACCTCTGAAACAAGTCGAGGCAGCCACCCCAGGCAGTCCTGCAGATCATTGGCCCACGAGGCAAACAGTACATACACACCCATGAACCAGGCAGCTAATGCTTGATGGCACAGCCACCGTCTTCAGCTCTGGGCTTCATCTCACATCATGAACCACAGCTTCACGCACGTTAGCAAGATGGTCAATCTTTCTACGTTTTTCCCCCATTTGTTAGACAGACAGAAACCGTGACCATCAACAGATCCGGACAAGAAAAATCATCTTCAACAGAATGGAAGACGCCGAGGAAAACCGGGGCCCACAGCCTCTCGGGAGTCCTGGGCCTCAGCAAAGCACAACCTCCAACATGACTCTAATCCCAGGACAAAACCATGTCACAAGCACTGAAAATCCGCCATTCCTCGCAAACGACGGCGACCAGTTTCAGGCAGACGACTGCGTACATGGCGTGGAGCCCACTAATAACACCAATAGAACACACATGCCCGTGTCGGAGACACCACTGGAAGACGACCTAGATAACCGAGGGCCATCTCTTGGCCTTCCCGGAGAGGATATACTTCCCCAGGTCTTGATCTCTGGGTACTTGATTTCAATTAATATTACCCTAGGGTTTGCAATTGTGGTCGTGGTTGTTTCCATGCCCAGAACCAATGACCTCTCAATAAATCCGATCAAAGGTTTACTCCTGGCGTTTAACCTTCAAACTGGGCTTTTATGTTTAGCTCCCGTCCTCGGATTCCTCCAAGCCCTCAAAAATAGGCAAAGGATGAGTAGGCACATGTTCTGGTTTTCCGTCACTGCCTGCCCTCTCGTCTTTGTGCTGTCAGTCCGGGTCTATGAACTAGGTATACAGGCCCAAAGACCTTCCATGTCGGACCCTTACACTCGCGGGGACCTTCTTTTGGCCTGGAAAACGGGAGCGTGGCCACAGACCTTTGTGGGATGCGAGGATCGAGTTGAACCACAGCAGTCGGACCTGTTTTCCGAAGCGATATAATGGACGCAATTCACCAGAATTGACGGCCAGCCGCCTAATAGCACACAGCCTCTATTCGAGTCATTCAACCCTGAGCTCTTCCTCAGCATCCGCAATAATCAGACTTTATGCTTTCAGGGATTCGCTGCCAACGAGGACCTCTACGGGCTGGGAATCCGTGCCGGTATTTACCTGCAATGGGTCACGGCATTGCTCGTTAACAATCTCTTGCCCGACGGCCAGAGAGAGGCACAGAGAGTATACCTCGTATTCTCTGTCTCCCTGTGCCTCACAACCTACGTTATGAGTTTTTTCCGCGGATCGTGTGTTTTCGGGATCGAGATTGAGGTGCTCTACTGGCTCTATTGGGGCGGCGTCGTCTGTGTTTTTGCGTCGTCACCTAGCCAAACTCGACTTGGCGCGAAGAAGGCCAAATGGATTGGCCTGGACTGGAAAATGGCGATTCAGTACACCACCCATATCATGATGTTTTACCATGGCATATGGTTCATCTGGTGGGCTTATGATCAAGTCTTTGCTCGGATGCCCTGCGGGACATATCAGTTCTTCGTAGCGCCCCTCTTGGACCCTAGTCCTACCTACGATTTCGTTCGAGACTTTTTGACACAGCTTATCAGCGCTGTTGCCCTTCCCTTACTTTTCGCTATCCCGTACATCACGTACCTACTCGCAGCGGAGATCAAAAATTCAATCAGGGACTCGACCATTTGCCAACAGTTCTTGCCCAACTGGTCCAAGAGTGCCACTGGAACGAGCCCTGAGCCGGAGGCGGAACCGCAAACGACAGGCATGGAAACTCGAGTCACAAAGCTTCTTTCGCTCTTTATAAGAGGTCTTGGAAACTGGCACCTGTGGAACAAAAAGGTCTATCGATGGTTCCGCAGGAAAATGGACCTCCCCGTGCGAGCGAGGGGCGGAATCCGACTTATTACGCCCATCGATGTTGCTAATCGCAGGTAAGAGAGGTTCCGGCTCGACATACAAGACGGGGGTCCACGGCTGACTCACTTATCCCACAATAGAGCGTACCGAATCCGCTGCATCATATTGGGTGTCACATCCTGTGCCATGTCCATCACGGCGATTGAGTGCCTCTTGAGTTGGAACAAGGTGGTGAGTATCTACAATATCAGATCTACGGGTCAGTATATCGCCTTGACGATGGGGCTCGCAGGCTTTTTCCAGGCCTGCTGGCAACTGGTTAATCAGGAGGAGGCCGTAAGTCCCCCTTCCTTGTGCGTCTCCATCCCCAGTGCTAACAACAGAGCAAAATCCAGCGACGACGCCGAGACCTCACACGCAGACAGCTCATCGGCCAAGACATTGAACTTGACCAGTTCCCACTTAGCATGTCTGGCGCATTGAGAGCCGCTTTTTCCCGGCCAGATATTGGCTTCTTGACCAATGACGGGGCATTACCCCCGCCAGTAACGGCGGCTGTGTCGAGAACCTCGACCAGTTCATCCCTATCAGAGAACAGCTCAAGCTCAACCAGGGGATTTTAACTCGCGAGCGGAGAATGAGGATGAGCATTATACTATGACTGGGGCGGTTTGATGGAATCAAAGCACGCCACAAAGCAAATAATTCAAATACAAATCAAACAAAGCAATGCAAATCAACGTAAATCGGGCTTTTTTGAGCCAAATACAAGTCAAATTAGAGGGCTTAAATATTTGGATCTATTTGTCTATTTGGATGTAGGGCTTATATATATTTAATAGCTAATTTTGCCATTAAAAACCCCTTTTTCTGGGCTTGACCCCCCACCTAGACTTCGGATAACTTAAGTAAGAATATATTAAACAATATTGGTGCTAACAAGGTCTAATTAGGAGGTATTCTAGATTCTAAGATAGCTAAATAAATTTGCAAATAACAAAGTAAATCAAATCAACGCAAATTAGCCTATTTTTAACCAAAGCAAGTCAAATCAGACATCTTATTTGCTTTGATTTGCTTTGTGTCATGCGTTGGATGGAATGTCGACGGAATATGTACCTGCTGTCACGGGCCACAGCCTACTACCACTATGCCAGACGACCCAAAAGGGTACTATGAACTGCTTGCTATGCAGTTCTAGTGTAGTAGACTATATA